>CM038221.1:119834567-119929741 GCA_021442155.1 Cymbidium sinense | reverse complement strand
CCAAATCAAATTTTTATCTTGGTTGACTTTTTAGATTTGATTTAGAGTTTGAAATCACACTCAACAATTTGAATATTTTAAGTGGGGCTCATTGAATTTAGAAGAGATTTTTGAAGGAGAGATTTTGAGTTTATTTAAGTTTAGAACCCACTTTCAACAAATTTATGTATGTTGAAATGGGTTTAAATTATTTTGGAGAGACTTTTGATGCTTCCATTAGTTCATTTTTGAGTTTGATTTCATGTTTGGAGATCCGTTATTTAACAAAATTTGAGTATGTTAAATAAAGGGTCGATTGATTTTGTTTTATATTTGATGTTTGAGTTTTACTCATTTAGCAAATTTGGGTATGCTAGATGAGATGTTTGAAAATAATTTTCTTCTTTTGCTTTGTTTGCTTATGATGTGTATCATGTGTGAATTTTAGAAATTGGATCTTTACTTAGCAAATTTGTGTATGCTAAATAGAGCCCAAGTGTAATTGATTTTTGTTTTGGTTTTGAAGTGGGATCTTCACTTAGCAAATTTGTGTATGTTAAATAAAGTCCAAATGTGTTTAATGTTTATTTTGTTTCAAAAATAGGATCTTTATTTAACAGTATGCAAAATAAAATCCAAATGTGTTTGATGTTTGTTTTGTTTTGAAAATGGGATCTTTATTTAGCAAATTTGTGTATGCTAAATAAAGTCTAGATGTGTTTTTGAAAAGAGAGGTTTCCATTTAACAAACATGGTGTGTTAAATGGAATCCAATTTATTTTTCAAATTTTCTTTTGGAAAATGAAACTCATTTGACAAATATGGTATGTTAAATGGAATTCCAATCTATTTTGATTCTCATGATTTTTGCAAATTAGATTTGCATTTAACAAATTTGGGTATGTGAAATGGAAGTCAATCATATTTTATTTTTCAAAGATGAAATTTTTGTGTGTGATTTATTGCTTTTTTTAAGAAGGAAATTCCAACTTAACACATGTGGAATGTGTTGGGTGGAGTTTCAAATTGTGAGATTTTGTTTGAAGACAAAGCCATGATTCAACAAGTTTAGATATATTGAATAAGAGGCTTATTCTTCAAATTTGTAATTTTTGCAAAGGAAGAAACTTTAACTTCAACATATGTAAGATATATTGAAATGGAGTTTCAACTTTATGATATGATTTTATTTGGAAATGAAATCTTCATTCAACAAATTTGGGTATGTTGAATGAGGATGTTCATTTTCAAATATGTGCTTTTTGAAAAGGTGATTTTCATTTTAATTTGAAATGGAATCTTCATTCAATAAATTTGGGTATATTGAATGAGGATGTTCATATGTGCTTTTTGAATGATGATTTTTTTGATTTTATTTAGAAATAAAATCTTCTTTCAATAAATTTAGGTATATTGAATGAAGATGTTCATAAGTGCTTTTTGAAAGATGAGTTTTTATTTTATTTTTTTGGAAAGATCCTACATGTAATAATCTTGAAGATTGTTATATGAGGTTGAGTTATATGTATTTTGTGAAAAATTTTGTGCAAATATTTTATTGTGTGAATTTTGGAAAAGTGCTTTTGAAATGTGATATTTTAATAAAGGATTTATTTTTTTTATTTTTGGAATGAACTTTACCTTACCATAAAGATGGTAAGAAAAAGACCTTTAGTCATCTCTTTTTATTAAATTTTATTTTCACCTATTGAGGGATTTAATAATTGTTTTAAGACCTACATGAGTGAGGTCCTTAAGGAAGTTGCTAGCTAAAAGAATGAAATGAGCTAAGTGCTAGAAAAAGAAGGATGGTCTCGACTCATATGAAACACAAATCCACTATCGATACTTGGAGAATGATTTACCAAAGATGAGAGGAACCTGTGAAAGAATCAGGTGTTTATTTTGGTATAGCATGAGATTGACACCAAATAGATTTGTAGATGTACTTATTAGGATGGTGACATATTAAAGAATGATGTATTATCTAGAGACAAGTCACCATCTTACGATCTAATCACCTAATAAGGACTCCTAAGGATAATGGGTCTTTGAATGTATGAGAGATCTTTCCCCTACTTTATATGAAAAGTAAAGTAAGGTTTATTTTAAACTGGGTTCATTAAGTTCCCTATGGAGGCAAGCCCTCATAGTTAATTACATCCTAAGGATGAGATTCCTTAGGAATAGTCTCGATTAAGGTAAATAATCATTGTCTCCAAAGATTTCAAAGATAGGACTATCAATCAATTAATTATTTTTAGAAAGTCAAGTGGGATTTGAGCAAAAGGGAAAAGTTATTTTTGGAACCAAAAGGAGATGAGTAGGGGACATTCATAATACTAGAAAACATATTGATCATCCCAAACTATCTTATGGCTGGGGATTATATTTTTAAAATTGAGGAGATTAATTTATTTGAGTTAGAGTTTTATTAAAAATCTAGGGCATATAATTCCATGATACAAGATTGTAGAAATGCCTAAGAGGTGAGGATTTATGCTTGTAGCCTAAAGAAACAACAACCTGATCCAAAATCTATGGAGCTTTGGAGGCTGAGAACAAAATTTAAGACAAAATGAGTATATGGTTTACCTCTAAAGAGAGGATAAACCACCCATGGACTTACACATGGGGGTGCACCAACTAACTCCTATGATTTTAAATACATGTAGGCAAAGTCTTATGCTTTGCAAGATGGCTAAGTTATTTATTTAGAAAGGAGACTAAGTCCTTAAACACACTCTAAGAGACTAGAAAACATGAATAATGACTTAATCTAATCCAAATTTTGTTAAGTTTTATTTGATTTTTGGACATTTTATTTGACACGTGTGGATTTCATATGCCTAATGCATGAGAAGATTGGTTAATCGAAAAGAAGGAGGTGTTTTTCAACCATGGCTCTCAAAGGTCAAGTCATTTTCTTTAGCAAAGGTGGAAGCCCTCCATTAGCAAGAGTGAAGCAATATGATTTTTGCATGATGTGAGAGATACAACATCCATCTAAGGGGTTGCTAAATCTTTGATTATCTTGATTTATGTCCCAGGCTTTAGGTGAGGTTATGAGTTTAATTTTAATTTTGAGTTGATTAATTGGATAGAAAATTTATTTTTCCCTAAGAGCTAATCAATCGCATTTAGCCATTCATCAAATAATGAAGAAACTAGAAAATCATGCCATCTTAATTGCACAATCATAAACAAAACATCAATCAATTTATAAAATTGGCACAAAAGAATAAAAGGTCGATGGGCTCCACCGCACAAACTGAAAAGGAAAATGGGTGAGCTCTACTCTTATACAACCGGATTACAAATGAATAATTACAATTAAAAGGAATTCTTATTATGGGGGTCTTCATTCTTCATTCTTCATTCTTTATTTTGATTTGCTTCTTTTCTTTTTTTTCTTTTTGGCTTGATTTGAGATGTAGCTTGCTCCAAGGCTTCACATGGTGCATAAGACTTGGTCTTATAACCAATGTTCATCCTTAATCCTCCATAACATTAATTCCAAATCTTAATTTGAAAATGAACATGAAAATGGAAAAGGTAAATCTTACTAAATTTGTAAAATAGAGATTAGCTAAACATGCCACACAACCCAAGAAGTTACATGAAAAAGTTGGACTTAGCACCCCACACATGGGTAATCAAGCCCACATCTCCTAGTTTGAATTATGCTTAGGGTTATAAGCAACCTCCATAGTAAAAGCATATATATATATATATATAATTTATTTATTTATTACAATGCCCCTTAAGAATAATCCCCTGTAGAAGACATGATTAGGCTATGATCATCCTATCATCTAGTCCACGCATACACCCCATCTAGTCTACATTATACAAAAAATCATCAAACCATACCACCCCTAACATAGAGCTAAAATGATGACTTAGCCTAATGTGTGTGCCTTTTAAAGCTTCTGTGACATGTCTTAGCTTAAGCTTTAAGGTTAGAATTTTATAAGTGTAAAAATTCAATTTAAATGATGGTTTTAGTTTAAGTGATTTAGTTGATTTGTTAATTTTAGTTGGTGATTTAATTTGGTTTGAATGAACCTATACTTAGTTACTAAATGTTGTGAAGAGAAAAGAAAGGAGAACTCTCTTTCATCCCTACCTTAAAGTATTTTTATAGTAGATTCATTAATGATTTTCCTTTAGTGAATGTTTAATTATGTATTTTATTTAACCCTAAGTTTAGATTTACTCTAAATAGTCCTATTCAACAAGAAAGGCCTCTTAGGATTAATTAGGGTGAATTATTATCACATAACACACACACATCCATTTCTTTCTACCAATTTTACCATGTATATGAACGATCCTAAACATAGCTATACATGCAATGCAAATTTAGCAACTTTGATGATGAATGCAAGAGATCAAAATTTGAATATCCCATGCATGCATATTTTTATTATGTAAAAAAAAGAGGGACACTTTTATCCATTAATCAAGTGCACATTCATATGTAAAAAAGACATAAGTGAGTATGGCAACATATTATTTTACACGTGTAAGGTACAAGACCTACTTAGCTACTTAAAGCAAAACTGGATGTCTAGACTATTATACTTTTTTCTTAAGTACATGTGAATGTAAAAAAAAGAAAGAAAATGGATGAAGAATCATGCAAAAGTTTTGTTTGATTTAGTTATATAATTTATATTAATAAATGTGAAGTTCCTTCTTAATCATAACATATAAATGCATAGAAATAGATTTAAGCAAGTGTTGTGTTCTTTTTGGATGAACTATACACTTTGCAAATCCTATCCAAATCCACGTTAAGAGAAGAGAAGAAAACAACATAATACACATCTTATGCTATAATCACATGCAAGCTTATAAGCACTTATAAGTAGCATCATTTCCTTCATAATCGTTGATTTACAAATTTTAAAAATAATTTTTGATTTAATAGTGATAATAACCACTCATATTCATATCTTTAGCCAAAATAAGCAATTTGACATAAAGGAAACATTTTACTTATTTGATTTTTCAAAATAAATGCATGATTTCATATGGTAAATAATATTTAACATGCTTGGATAGAAATAAAGGGATGTAAGCACATGACTTCATTCACCCTAATTACTTCCTAAGAAAAATCATATAAAATAAGATTACTTAAAATGAATCAAAATTCTTAAAGAGATTTTTTATTTTTGGATTTTAGTTGACTTAGGAAATTTGAAGAGGGTTTGCTGGTCCTAATCCATTTCCCACATGTGTGAATCAATTTAGTTTAATTTTAGAACAATTAGCTTGATTTTGTATTTTGGTTAGGTTAAGGTATGAGTTAATCCATTAATTACCCCTTATCAATACCACTTTAACATAATTATTCAAGTAATTATGAGCCAAAATATGATATGCAACCACATGGAATTTAAATCAGCAATGCACCTAAGAAATGAAGGGGCCTAATGTAATTGTCTCACAATTATCATTAAGCTAAAGGATTTAGAAGTACTTTCATAACCATCTACACATATAATTTGATTATAATTTTTTCTAAGCCTCTAGGTTATTGAACACCCAAGAATCTACCAAAAATTAAGTGATTAAGTCTTAGAGTGATTTAGTTTTGAGTTTGGTTAATTAAGTGATCAATAAAGTGATTAAGTCATTGATTAATTTACAAATTAATTAAGTGTTTTCCAAATGAAATAAACTTAGGAGAAAAGCTTAGAAAAGAAATCCTAATCTCATTCCCTAAGTCCATTCATTATTTCATGATGATTAACAAACTTAATCAATGAATATATCACTATTTAATAGGTTAATTACTCATTTATTTAATTAAAAGGGATTAAGGATGAAATAAATAATTCCTAATTAACCCAACAATAAATTCCAAAAAAAATCATGGGAGGTAGGTCATTCTACCAATTAAACCTAAAGTTTAGAATTAATTATTGAAGTAATTAAGGAGTAATTAGCCTAATTATATTTCTAATAAAACCCAAATTGAGTGAAAGTCACAGTTTAAAATCAATTGATGTTAATTTTATATTATTCCTCACTGAATTATCTTTAGAATGAATTTAACTTTGTATTTTTTGGATTTTTCTATGATTATGTATGAATTTTGGAAGTTTTCAATATTAAAAATAAATTAATTAGAGCTAATTAACCCCATAATCCCGTCAGGCCATGTGGCGGTTGACGCGGCATGATGATGCGACACACTTTCCACATGGCGTGATGGGATAGGTTATTTAATTTATCACATCCATGGTATGAGTCAGGTAGTCGCTTTCTCCATGGCCTTCATCAGATCTAAGATTGATATTAATCTCATGATTTAGGCTTAAATTGAGGGTCTAACACATGATCTAATCATAGATTCTAATCACATGGAATGGATGGTGTGTGATATATCTCTCCGAGTGTGAGAGAGACGGATGTCGTCATCGTCCTCAATCCAAGCTCACCCCAGCTCAGATGGAGTTCAAACTCACCCCACACCTTCAGGGAGGCACAAGCAAGGTATCCAAAGGTAAATATCTAATGAGATTACAATTTTCTTCATAAAGGACCAAGCAATTTTTATCTTAGGATTGGTTTAGAGCAATACCTCACCAGAGGCTATGATCGACACTTCCAACGGAGGAGGTAGTTTTGTCTAGTGGTGATGAAGCTCTGTTGAAGGTATCAAGTCTTGATTTGAAGTTAATTACTCGGTTGACCAAGCTCCTCTTCAATGGTGATCTGGCTTGATCAAGGTGAGGCTTGCCGTGGCATGGAGAATTGGGAAACAACTTTGTTGAGCTTGGCGAAGTCCCTTGATATTGCTTGCAAGATTAAATTGAGTTTGGTTGAGAATTGGATGGGTTGGATCTTCACTTCACCTCCCCTATTTTGGCAGGAAAAGAGAAGGAGAAATTAAGAAAGCTTGGAAATGGCCTTGGGAAGCTTAGGAATGCTTGGTTTTGATTCCTAGAGTTCAATCAAATTCAATTCTTGTGGTTTGAGCAGGAATGAGGGGGAGCATATCTTCTCCCTCCTTGGATCGGATGGAGAAGAAAAATTTTGCCATCTTTGATCAATGGAGGAGATTGGCTGATTAATTTTTGCTATTTGGCATCCCATGTGATTCATTTTAGGTAGTGGAGGGAAGGATAGTGAGTGCCCATGTGCTAGGTGAGTGCATGGGGTGATCCAAGTGCCTAATTCTCATTGAAGGGGTCTATTTTTGCCCCAAGCCCATTGGGTCAGGTTCATCACCCTCCTTGGTGTCCATGTGGATCACTAGAAGGATGCTAAGTGGCCTTGAGAAAGGAATGACCAAATTCCAAGTGAATTTGGTCACAGGATACCCTTGACCTAAGGTAAAATGGTCATTTAGCATTGATTTTAATTTGAAAAGATTTAAAAAGATTCAAAAATGGGTTAGGTCAAATTTCAAGTGATTTTTAGTTCATTTGGTTTGAATTGGTTCAATTTGACCTATTTAGGTAAAGTTGAGTCAATTTGGGTTAGGTTGACCAATTGGTCAAATTGGGTCAAACCATGGGTTTAGTCAAGTTCAAATGATCATTTGGAGCCTATGGGTATCATTGGTTTGGGTCAATTTAGTTTATATTTGGTTTTGGTTCATTTAGGTTCATTTAGGTCAAATGGGTCAAGTTGACCAATTTACTCATTTGACCCAATTGGGTTAGGTCATGGGTTGGTTTAGGCTTGGTTGATCATTTGAATATATTGCAAGCTTTAGTTTCAATTAATTTTGGTTTGGTTTGATTTCAAGTTGGTTTGACCTTTTAGGTTACGTTGGGTTCATGGTCAATTGGGCTAGGTTGGGTCTAATTGGTCAATTGACGCTTTGGTTAAGTTCAACAAGTGATTTAGAATGAATTTGACCCATTGGTTGTAATTAATTTAGCTTAGATCAAAATTTGACCCATTTTGGCTTTTCAGGTCAAGTTGGGAAAACATGGGTCAAGGGCCAATTAGGCTTGGTTTGGCTCAATTGATGGCTTGATCATGTTCAATCATTGATTATGGATTGATTTAGATCAATGATTTCAATAAATTTGGCTTATAGTGAATTTTGACTTGTTTAGATTTCATTTAGGCTAAGTGTTGACTTGATCAAAGGCTAAGTTTGACTTGGTTTGACCCAATTTGGGTGATTGATCATCCTAGGATGATTGTTGTTGACAATGTGAGGCTCAGATGGGCTTAGTTCAATCCAATTTAGGATGGATTAGAATTTGGCTCAAAAAGGTCCTTTATGTCACTTTGGGTCAAGTGAGCCTAAATGGTTCAATTGGCTTGATCAAGGCTTGACTCAAGTTTGGTTGAACTCACATATGGACTTATGATGGAAATATAAATCCAATTGTAAGTGATTTAGAGTTAAATGAGTTTTGATTCATTTGACAATTTCAAGACAAAAGGGTGAACATGGGTTTGATTTAAGTTAATTTGATTTTGGTCTAGTGATTGTAGTTTATATTTATATTTGGGCGTGTGATTGAAGGATTGTTTGATTAAGAGAAAAAAACGGTTTAGATTGATTTGAGAATTTGGCTAAGTTCAAGAATTTGACTTGAAAGGGTGTAATTTTGATTTTGGTAAGATTTGGATTTGAGTTTTGAATTGATTTTGGTTATTTGAATTTATATTTCTTTTATATATAAATGAGAATATAAATGGGTTATGAAAATCTTTGAGTTTGGAAATTTGGATTTGTTTGAAGGAGTTCAAGGATTTAACTTGAAAGAGTATAAGTTGGATTTTGGTTTGATTTGGATTTGGAATTTAGGCTAAGTCCATAAGATCAAATCAAAGGGCTTAAGAAAGACTTTGGATTTGAATTCAATCAAGGGTTTCAATCATTTGATTTGGAATTGATTTGAATTTGGATATTGGAATTGATTTATGATTTAGGAAAATCAATTGAGTTGGAATTAATTTAAGATTTGGATTTGATTTGAATTTGAATTTGATTTGAATTTGGAATTGATTTGAATTTGAAATTGATTTGAGATTTGGAATTTATTTGAATTTGGAATTGATTTGAATGAAGGAAGTATTTGGTCCAAGCAAGTAAGTTTCCCAATAAGGGCATAATTCCTATGGCTAACTCTTCTAAGCCTCTAAGTTAGGTTAAGTGTTCAATCACTAGAAGTGTCTTAAGATTGAGGAACTCTTAGTGTTTAGAGGAGTGTATGTCTAAGATGGAGAAGTTGGAAGCTCAAAAAAGTGAGGTCAATAATGCTCTTAATGATGAGGTCATCCACATAGCATTTACTTTTGATGAATTAACTCATCGAAGATGCATGTCATGACCCTTTGATATGTAGCTCGCATTCTTTAATCCAAAGGCATGACTAGTAGTATATACTAATCCTAAATGATGTGTGCTTCTCATCTTCAAGAGCCATCTTGATTTGATTGTATCCCGATGATCTGTCCATGAATGAGAACATGTCATAGTTGGAAGTATTGTCCAAGTAGTTCTAATATTGGAAGTAAAAAAGTCATCTTTTAGGCATGCCTTATTTTGGTCTTGTTAATGTGACAATGATTTGGCCATTCTTCTTCCTAACTGGGACAATGTTGTCTATCCAATCTACATACATCTCCTAAATGAAGCTGATCAACTTAGGCAATTACATTCTTCAATCTCTAATATCATTCGCCTAGGAGCTTACTTAACAGGCGTCACATCTAGTTTAATGGCAAGTTTATGAACTGCCACCTTAGGGGATAAGCTTGGCATTTCAGGGTATGTCTAAGCAAAGCAGTCCCTGAATTCACATAGTAGAGCTTTCATTTCTTCAGCCTTTTCATTAGGCAAAAGGGCAGCAAAAGAAGGATCATCCTAAAGTTGATTTCTTTCAACTTATCCATGGTAGTTATTTGTCTACCATCTTCAAGCTCTTTAGGCACTGGCTTAGCTTCTACCTCTTCATCATTTGATAGGTTGACATCATAAGGACCATCTTCTTCTGGTGTGTCAATCTCTTCTTCTATTACAACATAACAAGTTTTTCTTCGATGTTTATGTCAAATGTATCCAAGACATTTGGATATATGATTATCACACTTTTGTGAGGTCTGTGGACTTTTAGACCTCAGAGGGTATCAAAAAAGTGGGCTCGCCATTTGTCTGTTCCAATATCGACTCCAAATTTGTACATCACCTTGCAAATCCTTGAGGATAATATTTTGGCATTCTTGTGAGAATCATATCATCAGATTAATCAAATTACATTAAGAATCACGGTGATATCACCTCGCAAAATGAAATTCCATGTTCATCACTTCCGAAAGGAGGGACATAAAAGTCTTAACTCTTCAATAATGTGGACTTCACGTGGAGTAATATACTTGAAGTGTTGGAAACGAACTAACATGACCATTAATGAATCTTCTAATATCAATAGATATGTCATCCTTCTTGAAAAGTTACACTGAACTTCACTTTTGTAAGTAGGTTCAAAATCATAATCAGATTCTGAGTATTCTATATTTTTCTTTCCTTTCACCAGAGACTTGTTTACTGCCTTGATCCAGCAGAAGGATCATCCTTCTTCTTTGTGTCACTTCCCAGATGAGGGACTATCCTTTTCAACTTAGGTGATGCATTAGCTACTTTAGGAAGAGTCGGTTTCTTTCTCTTTTTTTCTTCTTCAATTCTTTGGGTTGTTTTGCAGCCTTCAATGTAGAAGCCTTAGATTGTTGAGGCTTGGGTTCCTTCAAAAAATAGTATTTTGCATCTTCATAGACTTCATGGACTACGAATGACTAAAGATTTCCAGGAAACATATGTTCTTCTTCGTCTCTTATGTATTTCATCCATTGGTGCAAAGTAGATGGGACTATTTCATATTCATGCAGCCAAGGATGACCCAATAAAGCCTAAATGAGGTGTCAACATCAATGACGTAGAATTTGGTTTCTATGTAAAATTCCCCAAATCTTAGTGGTAAGGCAAAAAATCTGAGAGTCTTTTGCCCTTTTTCATTGAAGTCGTGGATCATTAATTTGTCTCTTCCTAAATGTTGAATGTCAAGAGACAATCCTTTCAATACTCACACTCATGAGATTGACAGATAAACCTAGAATAATTAGGAAATTGACTATCACACTTCGCTCAGAGACATATAGAGATTGTGTTTTGATGTTTGAGCATAATATCTTTCATAGAAGGTTATCGTTGGAAGGTCTTGAGATTGTAATATAGTCATACACCGCGAACTACTTCATATTCTCAATTCTTAACATGGAGATTTCATTGACATCAAGAGGGCCTCATACACACTCAATTGTTGTATGGATCTTTCTTAAGTGCGATAGGATTTTATAATCGACTCCTTTATCCATATTAGACTTTTTCTTTGGATCTTTATAAATGATATTTTTATTAAATATTATATTCTTATCATTGCCTTTATTTAGTGTTCCTTTCTTCTATGATGATGGTAGCGCCTTGCCACTTCTTAGCTGTATTAGGGCTGCTCTATCTAACTCAGATTCTTTTAAAAAAAGTCTCATCTTTAGAATCACTATTTATACTAGAGGATTGGATGGAGACTTTAGAATCACTTCTTAATTTTATGCCCTTCAACAATGGTGATATTGAAGACTCTAACTCATCTTCCTCTGGAAAGCACAAGTCTTTTTTTGAGCTATCATCAATTTGCTTCACCATCAAGCAAGGCATGAATGCCACATCATTGGTGGTTCCTCTTCTTGGATTATCTTGAAAAAATGAATTTTGTCAGGGAGTAGCCAAAGACACTAAGTTAACTCGATAGACTTCTCCAAAAAGAGATTCTTTGTCATCATCTCCTTCATCATTTGTTTCAATGATTTGGAGTCTTGACATGAAAAAGCTTAATTGTCTTGTTGATATTCTTCAAGATTATTAATAATCTTTTGAGTAGTAGATTTCTTCTTCATCATCTTCTCTTGTTTGATGGTCTTAGGAGTTTTGCCGGTTCTAAATAGGTTCTAAGGGTCCGAACACCCACCACCTTGGACTGCTTCTGAAGAGCATGACCTTTTGATTTGGACCCTACCTTTAGTTCCAGTATTAGTTTAAATGGTGATTTCCACTTGACATCAAGAATGCCTTCTAGCTACTTCAGCATCTTCATAGTTTTCTTTGAAACCACAGTCTCTCATTTATCATCCTTAATTGAATTTTCTTTTGCTTTCTTTTTTCTACAGGGGCATGGAAGAGGACGTAACCACCATTGTAGATTCTTTCTTTGGGAGAATAAAAACACTATTGGATAGCGTGAATTCACCTCTCTTGTACTTCCTTTTCAGCTAGTCTTTGAATACATAGTAATCTTCCATAGGGTAACTACGATGATACAATAATTTGGGTTGGTAGTTCATGACTCTTCAAGTCTTTTACATTCTGGAAACTCCAGTCATACTTGAGTGCTTTTTAGAATAGTTTAGCTACACTTTCTCTTTTGAAAGAGTATTATTTATTCATTTTCTCTTCAAGAGATGAAGGCATTCGATCATCATCTCCTAAAGATTGTCTTGGGTGCTCAAGACTACCCAGGAAAGTTCTGGGTTTGTCATTGCCTCCAAGAACTAACTTTGATTGAGAATTGAAGGGTTTTTGACATTTTCTTCAAAATAAATGGGTTGTTTCCCCTTATTTGCATTATAGGTCACTCACCTTCCTCTATTTACATCATATGAGGCAATGTGAGATTCACTTCTCCTTCATTTTAAGAACTTCCCTTTCTTTATTCTGTCTGGATGACTTTCAAGCTTGAAAAGATATTCTTTTCAAATTTTACCACCAAGTAGTTCTTGGAAGGTGGTGATGGAAGCCATGCATTTCATTTTATCATCATTGTATTAGCAATTGAATTGTATGTTCCTCTTCCAGCTGTTGCTCACACTTCATGCTCATGTTGCACCAGTGAGTTATGTATTTAGTGACTAACTTGTCATTCTTTCTCTTCTCTAGGGCAAGGTCAGCTATTGTAGTCTTTCTAACTGTACTGGCAAATCTTTTGAGAAACATCAACTCTAGCTCGGTGAATTTCTTAACTAAGTCATTTGACAACTCTACGTACCACTTGAAAGCAATTGATGTTAAGTTGTTAACAAACCGGAAAATAACATGCGTGCCACCTCAATACCACAAGTTTCTTTAAATTGTGCTAGGTGCTGCCTTGGGTTACCATTTCCATCAAATGAGTAGAATTTTGGCACTAAGTAACCTTTAGGATATGGCACCTGCTCATATTCTACAGGATATGGGTGACATCTGTTCACCAATTTCTCTCTATATGTAGCTATGATAGCTTTGATTCTTTCACTTATAATGATTTTGAGTATGGTTGTCACCGCTATGTGCTCAATATATGTTGAGGAGTATGTTGGGCAATCATTAACTTTTTCTACCATTTTGATACTGATGCTCTCAGGGATGGCTCATTGATTGATGGGCACAATGTTGATTGTTTGATGATTGGTTGGAGGAACTGGTGTTGGCACTACGACAGAGTTCCTCTACATCATTTGCATCATGAGATTCATCTACATCATCACTTGATTCATCTTTAAATTTAGTTGAGAGATCTCTTTGTTTTTAGCTTTCATCTACTGATGCATTTTCCTTTGCACCTGAGCAAGTGTAGCAATGTCAATGAATAACATATTATCTTCCTCTTCTCATTCCTCTTCTTGGTCATCACTTGAGGAGGAACTAAAAGGTTGCACTTCTTTGACCTAGTTCTTCTTGTGGATAGTAGGTGTACACACTTGGATATTATAGTACATCGATGGTTCTATGTGTTGTATATACACCACATCTACCCCCATAATATCTTCTTCATCTTCCACTTATTCTTGTAACCTTATCTCTGATTGACATCTCCATCTGATTTAAGGCTCAGAGTGTGGGACAAACATCTCCTCGATCAGAGGGCTACTATCAAAATCAAGGGAAGATCATTTAGGTTGATGATGGTATTCTCTGGAGGATTCTCTAGGGTGTCGACCACCTCGAGCCTTATTAATTATAACATTCTTTTAAGGAACCCATTCCTATTGGGCCCTGTCAACAATAGATCTCAGAATATGCAAACCATATGTCACACTTTTGCCTTTGTATGGCAACTTCTTCTTGAGGCTTCAGCCTCCATACTTATTTTCCCTTATGTCGGGACCATTTGGTAGCTAATTCCTAAATGCGTGGTTCAAGTGTCACGGCTCGATGTTCACCACACAAGGCTTATTTATAAGGCTCCTAAGTTCTTACTATCTTTATGGTAGCTTTTGTAGTGGAGCATTGTTGGCTTCTCTAATAATTGGCCTCTCTTCATCATAAGCCTTATTCTTTTACAACACTTTAGTACCTGCACTCTAGAGGATAGTCTCAAGATGCCTCCTTGTGGGGTTGGAGCTTGTACCATTGCTAATAATGATTAATATTACCAGAGTGTTCCTTTTCACTCACTTGAGATTTTAAAATTTATTGTGAGTGGAAACACTCGCTCTTGTAATGTTTGTAATAAGGTGTGTGAGGCGGGTTTTAGCCAATCCTTCTTCTCCTATGCCTTCTAGTCAGCTTTCTTCTAGATGAGGAAGCTTCAGCATCATGTTGGCCTTGTGCAAAGGGAAATGTCGATAAAGAAGTAGCGTGGATGCACTATTGAAATTGTTTGCCCAGTTATCATTTTCTTTATAGCTGGAGCTTCACTGTGTTCCAACCTTTCAAATATAAAGGCTCTTTTCAAAGAACCTCAACATTAGTAGACAAGAGCTTTGGTAGACTTGGCATGGGTTGATATGTAAATTGAGCATGATTATCTCGCAAATAATCGATGATTGATTGCTAAAAATTTAAGCTACTAAATTATATAGTAACATCCCTGTGTTGAATCAAAGATGTTGGCTCTGCCCCGCATAATAAATGGTGTGTTTAAAGATCCATCTATGGGATGAAAGATGGGGATCAATAATTGAAATATCATCCAACACTTTCATGATGTAGAGATATAACAGAACAAACATGATATAATATTAAAAATAAGTTATATATAAATAAAATATTGAAAATTTTAGAATCATGTTCATCATAAAAATAATTTTCAATTTCAACCAATTTTACTTTATAAATAACTTTAAATTTTGATAGTTGGGGGAATGATGATGAGCCTGATCTAAATCCCATGGTTCTATCATCCGGGGCTATCGTAGTCCCTATACTTAGAGATAGTTCAACCCAATAGAATGACCCTTGTCAATATGCCATCTAAGAAATCCTTATAGACAGGTGGTGTATCTAAGGAGACAAGTTTAAGTCCACCTTAGCTAACAAAGGGTTTTTTTCCCTATCAAGTGTACTCTATGGTTTACATCTCAAAAGGTAGAGCCATTTGGGATCATATGGACTACAGCCGTGATCGTAATATAATAGTGTCCTTTGGTGATAATCACCCAATCGGAGGACTCTAGTCATAACTACATCATATATGGGGCTTATTGGCCAAGTCATGCAAATGAGGACGAGTGAGTCCTTACTAGCATGAGATTGATTGAGAGTGAACATAGTAGAACACTTGATTTGACATTGGCTCTTTTGTGAGCTAGAGTTTTCTTTGATTTGTTACCTTCAACAAACAATTGCGTAAGTGGATTGAGTTTTAGCTTTAAGTTCTTTAAGTTGATCATTTTCATTTAGTCATTTTGAGATTAATAATTTATCAAAATTTTCATTTGGATTAATATTGAATTTATATTAATGTAATTTGAAATTGCAATCACATTTTGATAAAAATATTCCCTCCAATTGAAATCTTCATTTAAAATAACCATCATTATGGTGGATGTATTATTTTAGATCTTGTTGACTCTATTAATTTAATAAGAGGATCAGATCTACTGTTATGTGATAAATTAGCTTCTCACATATCTTATTAAGTTGAAATTCTTATAATATTATTATTTAATTTTTTTAGTTTTGTTAATCTACGCTAAGAACCGAATCAACATGCAGATCCTCGAGACTATATTTAAACATTCAGAGTAGTGTCGGGGAGCATGCTGGTTATTCAATTTAATATTGATTTAAGATTATGTGATTTGAATAATGTTTATTTGGTTGAGTTTTATTGAATTTTTTTAGTTTTGATAAAATTTTGAAACCTCCGTGTCATCCCTAGAAAAGGGAGCACGCCCACCATGCCAAAGAAAAGCATGTATGGGTGAAATACTTCAAATCGTCATCCCACCATGCCAAGAAAAGCATGTATGGGTCTCTGAAGCACCTGCATGTAACATAGATTTTCCATTACAAGAAAGGCATGTACAAGTACTTATATACTTGTAATGTCAAGTTAAAATATTAATTTTAGTTTTATAGTTGAATTTTATTAAGTTATTTATGCCTCATGTCAAAAAAGTTAAAAGATTTTGATAGCATCCCCATCATCCCAGATATGGGCTACTTGGTATGCTGCCATCATGTCAAGAAAGGCGGTATGATGGTATAAATCGCTGATCCATCCCATCATGTCAAAAGGCATATATGAGGCTGAGGTACACTAAAAAAGTCCATGCTAAGAAAGGCCCAGACGGTACTTATACACCTGCGATATTAGTTTAAATAGAAATTTTATATTATGGCATGGCTTTATGTCAAGTTATGTAGGCCTCCTAGTGAAGTTTTACAAGATTTTGGCAACATCATGTCATCCCATGGGGGCTACTATGGCTGCCCACCATGCCAAGAAGGCATGTATGGGTAGTATAAACTATGGCAATGTGACATCATCCACCATGCCAAGAAAGGCACATATAGCTCTAAGCACCT
Organism: Cymbidium sinense; assembly: GCA_021442155.1. Lineage (NCBI taxonomy): Eukaryota > Viridiplantae > Streptophyta > Magnoliopsida > Asparagales > Orchidaceae > Cymbidium > Cymbidium sinense. The sequence continues at coordinate 119,912,934 of CM038221.1, read as the reverse complement.
AAAGCAAAACACGATTTTCCAAGCCAAGGTGGATATGGATATGGACCCACAAGCACAGATTTCCACACCAAGAAAGGCGACGGTACTTATATTCAACACGTTTTGGGCACAAGCAACCACATGGGTGCTAGTTGGGAGCTAGTGGATGTCAGCGCCATTACGTGGAATGCACGCGCATGAGCAGATGCATGCGAGGGTGCACATGCGCTGTTGCAGCGCACGCATTGTGTGCGGTGGGTGGACACACACATAACGCGAATGCGCGGCATGGATCCATGCGTGTGCATGCATGCATGGTCTTTGCGCGGAGATCACACGAAGCTAGCATGAATAGTAGAGGAAAAGCTGGTTCACCTGGAGATTGTTTTGCATGATAGATAGGATGATGGCGAGGCTGACTCCTTCACTTGTGGGAGATGGAGAGGTCGGTTGAGAGGATTTTAAGGGAGAAAATGAAATTTAGGATTAGGGTAATAAGAGGTGGTATTTATATGAATTTCATTTTAAGTGTTTAATTAACATTAATTCAGATTTTTACACTGATATTGCTACATGTGCAATTTATATATTGATCTTAGGTTATTATGATGTTCCGGACGCAACGATGTTGTCCGTTTCATGATCGGAGGCCATTTGGTTTAAGTCGGCATCAAATTAGGGTCAATTTTAGTTCATATTTACACGTCATCGCTTCTGATTGATCAATATTCGCATAAACTTGTCTGAATTGAGTGCGGACAATCTCATTTGAAATGGTTTCAACATTTTAATGCCAATGGTGTGATCAATTTTATGAACGAAGATTGTTTTGGCATCGTCACAGCTTCGGGATCTCGATATGTGTGTCAATGCATCGGGGGCTTCCTTGATTGGTCGACCGTTATATTATGAAAGATACATATTCTGATCAATTTTGATGTTCTAAATGTGATGGGGGAGTCAGTTCATCGATCAGATGTCATTTTGATTGATTTTAATGTGAAGTGTATTTCGATTTGGTGTTGTATTCAATTGATATTCATGTATACTCATCGAGTGAGAATAGTCTCATTTGATAGATTTTGATATTTCAACACTAATGGCATAATCAGTTTTGTGAATAGAGGTCGTTTGGGCAACATCATGGCTTCCCGACCTCGATATATGCATAGACATTTCGATGACCCTCTTCTTGATTGGTCGATCATCATGCATAAGATGCATATTGATCAATTTTGATGTTCAATATGATGGTGAAGTGTGGTCAATTAGAGATTGTTTGACTAATTTCCATCAAGTGTATTTTGTGCTTTAATCAATTTATGAGCTGACTTGACTTATGGTGCATGCATGGAGGTCATCAACAAAGCTTTAATCTTAACATTAACTTAAGCAATAATGTGAAGATATTCATGTATGATTTAGCATCATAATGATCATCCAAATAATTCATAAGACAAAGAGGTAGAATAACACTAATATGCTTACCACTAAGTTTAACAAGAGTAATCCAAATATCTAAGAAAGATTTTTTAGAGTTAGCTCCCAATTATGTTAAGACCAAATAAAGATCAACCAAAGCCCAAACATGAATAATAATAGTCTGTAAAAAAAACATGATTTACAATTTTATGAAAACAATATTGACATTTATATGTAATAATTATGCATTTTCTTTTAAATTCATTGTCAACATGGATATAGTTCAAAATGTAATATAAGATGTTGATAGAGGTGAGAATTGAATTGTGCCAAATATAAAGAAAAAATAGATAAAAATATTCATGTTTAGTTCTAATATTATTCCAAACATACTTATAAGAACAATGTGAGAATGTGCAAAAGGAAGGTCTTTTTAGGGTCAGGAATCTTAACAACTTCATTAACCATAGATCACATTGCTAAGAGTCAAGATATTCAACCATTTTGATTAAATAAAATGTTAGAGTAGAAAAAGAGAAGATATTAAAATATGAATCTAAGGAGCCCCATCTAGTCCAATTACCTTGTGAAAAAAATAATAGATCCTTCACCATGGCTCCATTGAATCAATTTCTCTCTTACTTATTTAGCTTTTATATGGACTTCTCTAAATAGGGGAGTCACCTTTTTTAAAGACAACACAAGATTGATGCTTATTTTAATAATATTTTTCTCTCATAAATTGAACCCAAAGACTATGTCTTTGAAAGTCCACTAAAGTTTAATAGAGAAAATGAGAAAGGTTATTCAAAAAATTTGTAACCTAAGCTATCATCCATGACCACAATAATCACTCCAAGAGGCCCAATGGTCCTTCTTAGAGTCATTGGACCCCAAAAAATTTTGTTAAAAACTTTAATATGATTACCAAACACCATGATGTTAATATATTGAAGAAGATAAATGAAGAGATCATAGAAGACTTTTAAAAGATTGTTAACGGGAAACCAAAAGAGAGCATAAATTCTCAAGAAGAATTTTATTTTTAATTGATTGAATTCATTCATCAAACAAATAAGATCTCCCATTGCCTTTTAAAGAAGAACCCTAAGAAATTTAAGAGGTAGAGATTGGTTATATCAATTTTTCAATAAATTCAGTCTATTTTCATTGATGGAATAAGGAAAATGAAATAACTTTTCTCTTTCTAATAATAATAATTGATTGAAATATATCACAAAAAGTCTTAATATTTTAGACAAGAGTAGTCCCATTCATAAAATTATGAAAAGACAAGTCTTTCTATTATTTTAATGACACTTGTTAACCTCCATGCATGCCATAAGTCAAGTCAAGGTGAATTTGACGAAGCCAGACAAATGACTAAATGCACGACAACATCAAAATAAAATGATCTTCAAAATTCTACCATCAGATTCAACATGATTAATATGCATCTTTCATAAAATAAACAATCATCAAGAAGGAGAGTCATGACACATATGATTAGAAGCCAATTGCCCAAATGACATTTCATAAATTGATCATTGTTACAAAACATCAAAACCTATAGATAATCCATGCTCAGGATATATTAAATATCGAGCAGAGGAAGCAACGATATGAAAATTTAAAAATTCAGATGAATTTAATTTGAACCAAACAAATTTCTATCATAAAATAAGATATGTAAAATATCAAAGAAATAAAATAATAAAAATTAACCTATAAATTTCTTAAAACCCTAAATATTTTTTCTATTCTCCTTTTCTCCTAAAATTCTCTCCTCTCTCTCTCCTCTCTTCTCCTCTATATATCTCTTTCTAATCACACTCTCTCTATATTCTTTCTAAAGTAGTAGCTTATTGCAAGAATTTCGGACTCCATGCCTGCTCATCAAATTGCACAAAGATTTAAATGACCGACTATAACAAATATATAGCAAAACAGTTTGATCATTGACACTTTCATCGCATTCCTCATGCATCATATGATCTCAATGACATCAAACGCCGCAATGAAGCTCTCACACCATCAGAGATCATGAGAGCTCAAATGCCCCCAATCATGGTGCATGTCAAATTGACCATAGCACACCTTTCTTGGCATCAAAAACTTTTGTTTGCTTCTCATATAACATGAAATTCTTATGTGGAGAATGCTTCCTGCTTTATAAGTGTTTGTACATACGAAATCTGCCATTAGAGACTATATATGCCATTCTTGATGGTGTGCATTTAATTTACCACCATGATGCCGGCACCAAAACGAAAATATATTATAAACTTGGATGTCAAACTTTAAACGATGGGGAAAATAACTTTATAGTAAACTATCTATGATATAACATTAATACTTGTTTGCATGTGTATCCCTCTTTCTATTCTCGAAACCTTAGCCCCATTCCCTTTCTCATGGTGAGAACATTCTTTCTACCTCTACACTTTCTGGCATGGACAAGCCCGATATCTCCTTCCCTTCCTCATGCGGATCTCAAATTCGCCAAACTTTACACATGAGGCATAAAAAATTAATAAAATATCGACTAAAAGAAGCTAAAATTGATGTGTTAAAAGACATTGCAAGTAAGCACCCGCATGCAGACGCATGAAAATTTGCTTCATGTAAGACCACATGTCTTTTGACATGGTGGGATGACATTAGTGGTGTTTACACACCATACATGCCTTGGCATGGTGCAGCTCCTTGTACCTATGTGACGACGTGAGGCGCCAAAATGTCAAAAATTTATCTATTTATACTTGTAATAAAATTCAATCAAAATAAGTAATATTATACAAACCCCTTAAGTTTAAATGAATGTTGAATCAAATACACCCATGGGACTGCTAATGCTTGAACTTAGTGTGAGGATGTTCCGCGAGTTGATTCATAGAGACTGGTGTTAACAAAACCTAAAATATAATGATATTATAATATCTTCAACCCAATAAAATATCTGAGAAGCTAATTTTATCATATGATAGCATATTTGATCCTCTATTATTAAATTAATAGAGTCAATAGGATTTGAAATAGAAAAATAATATATCTACTCTGATCATGGCTATAGTAAATGGAGATTTCAACCGAGGGATACTTTCAAAATATTAGTTATTTGTCAAATTAATATAAGTTAAATATCAATCCAAATGAGAATTATAAATTATTAAGCTCAAAATGACTAAATGAAATCATCAAGTTAGATACAATTAATCCACTTTCACAATTATTTCGAAAGTACAAATTAAGAAAATGTAGCTACAAAGGAGGTAAGTCAAATCAAGTACAACTATGTTACTCTCAAATAATCTCGCTAGAAGAATGTCCTCACATGGTGGCAAGCGAGGCTCCACATGATATAGTTATGACGAGTCCTTAACTTGTGCCATATGACTCCACCATAACATCAGTTTATGCTCCCCAATGGGCCTTTGATAAACCATAGTACTTGATTGGAAAAAATTCCTTTGTTACAACGTGGACTTAAGCTTGTCTCTTAAGATGAGCCACTGGTCTACAAGAATTTCATGGTGATGTAACCATTTCTTTATGGGGATGGCCGTACATTTCCTCACTAAGTAGACAGGACCATAACGGATGAAATCATGGGATCTAGATCACATCATCATTCCCAACCATAATTTAAGTTAAATATAATGAATTTCATAAAAATTTCAAACTCCACATAAGTATTATATTATGCATTAAGGGCTAATGAAGCTTAATCAAAGTTCTCTCTCATTGAGAGGGTAATTAACTGTGTTCGCCTATAGAAACCGGAACCATAGCTAAATTCCTCACAAATGAGGGTGAAATCTGGTAGTGTCTTATTACTATTCATCTTTAAAATTACAAATATTTTAAATCACTCTCTCATGAGAGTAATATTTTGAACAACACTTTGCTTTAGAATTTTGGCTAAGCAAAGTCATGTCTTCCTCATTATGCATTTGTGAAGGAAGATTAGGTGAGAATATGCTATATAGATCTCAATTTTATTTGATGAATTTAAATGTGAAATATTTAAATAATATGATTATATCAATTATAATTTCTACATGAAAATAATAAAATTAAGAGTATATATATATATATATATATATATATATATATATATATATATATATATATATATATATATATATATATATATATATATATATATATATTCGTTATTTGATATGAAAATTACAACAATATGATATAATTTTAAGACTCAAATTGCACTTTTTAAATATTAATGACACATGACATAAATTGCCAAACTATTGAGAATATATTTTGTATCATGTAAATTTAAATTTTTAATATAAATTAAATACACAATATTCCTACTTTTTCCTTACCTTTTAGCCATTAAAATTGTTGTAATCGAAGTTTTGTTTTGTTTTTTTTTTTTTTTTTTGTTAAGGGAAAGTGAGAATTCAAAAGAGGTTAGAGATTTTTTCATCAATCACTCAGACAAATAAGAGAGAACTAACGTTGATAATGTTGTAGAAAACTACCATATTTAACTTATCGATATCATTCTTCGATTTCAGACTTAAAAAGTCTATACATGCTAAAAAAAAAAGAGTTGAATGATAGTCGTTGAATGATCAATAGATTAAAAACGCATTATTTTATTTAGATTTTGGTATATAACATAACATTAATGATGTCAAAATATGTTAGGTCAATAATTTCTTTCCTCTGCATAGACAATCTCTATATAAATTACCTTGTTGTCAATTCTAACACATCTAAAAGGCACTAATTGCAAGGATAATCTCATCACTTCTCCTTCTCCCTCCTCTCCCACACGGATTCTACAGAAGGTGAGGATAATTATAAAAAAAGAGTTCATGAATATGTTTTCTTCTCCTTCCATTGTTTTGTTTAGAAATGAAATGAGTTAGAAGTTTAGATTCGATCTTAACAAATCAAACAAATTTCTATATATATATTTTGTAAATATTTCCATTCTTATATCACCAACATTTCATTAGCACTCATATCTCAAATGTTAATGAACTTAGTCAATAACTAATTTAAAATTTTAATTGTCTTGATGCATTCATAAAAAATATATTCAAGATAGATAGATCTCATGACTGAATTTAGATCCTTGATCTATATTCATGAATAGATCGATTAAAGGCCAAATATCTTTATTCTGATATGTATGTGTGTGTATATAAACATAATTCATTCTTAATATCCTCCATCAACATCTTTGATTTTATTATCTCAATTGTTAGTAATGAAATTATCAAACTGAAAAAAAATAATATAAATATATATGTTGTTGAAGGAGGCATCAAAAAAAAATTCTAATCATGACAAATACAGAGAACATGTCTAATGTTGATAAGTCAATAACTAATATTAATTATATATTTCTTACATTTCAAAACTCCCAAAACAATAATACATGCTAGAAAATTTTTTTGAATGATAATACTAAAAAATTACATTATTTTATTTAGATTTTTATATATTTAAACTTTCAAAAAATATAAAATGTTAAGTTTGTCATAATATTTGTCCTGATCTCATGATATAATTTCTCCATGTAATGACATCTTGTTTATCGAACTATTCTAACTAATGCAAAACTAATTCTATAGGTTCTCATCCCCCTTCTCTCTTTCTCTCCTGATCTCCCCTCCTAACATCATCTACGATAGTAATGAGTTGATGTCCATTGTTTCTCAAAATGAACTGCTCTGATGATATTTTCTTCTCCTCCATGTGTTAAAAATGGTGGAAGCATTTGATTTTTGACATCTTAACAAATCAACATCGATCTTTTGTATGTACAACCTTTCCATTTTTAATCTGTTTCCAGAATCAATCATTTCATAATTCGCAATTTATCTTGGACATGGTGTTTGAAGGTCCATTTATAGTCTTATCTTGAACAAGAAAAGAATGTATTCTACAATACAATATATAATGATTTAGATCATTCCACATCATCTATATTCAATAGAGTATTCAAAATTAGATCCTTGACCTTTGTTCTCCGAATATGGTAACCTTGGGTATAAGATTTATTCTCTTTCTTATAATTATCTCTTCTCTCCTTGTGTATTAACATCATCTTTTATTAGATTTATTATCAGTAATCTGAAATATCAAAAGAATGAAAAAATAATAAATACACTCTTTTTTTGCTTGAAGGAGGCAATAAAAATTCTAACTAGACGGAAGCTAATACCACCATGTAGTGGCGTCTCGCATGACCGCGAGCTACTTATGGGAGTTACACCATGTTCCCTTCATTGTGAAAATTATATAAAGATGCCACAGAGTATACAATGCCCTTGTAATCATTAAGTTCTTGCAGTTTCAAAATCTGAATCTTTGAGGCATTTATATGTCATTATTTGGTTAAGCACGACTTGGTTAGAAGTGATATTAATACTCTATTTACCTTTAATGTTTTTGCATTGCTATATTTTAGAGTTAATATTACATAATTAAGATTGTTATGATATATGATTTCAACATTAACTTAAGTTTTGAATATTTGAGTTTCTGTTTTTGTATGGAAGGTTTGAGAACATACTAATGGGAGTAATACATGTATAATCATGAAAAATATGATATAAAATAGTCAACAATAATATATCATAATTTTTATATAATTTAATTCCTCTTTTTTAGAAGTAGTCATGTAGAAAAGGATTGTCAATGTCTAGTTGTTTGAGCAATTTACTTATGGAGTAGAGCAAAATTCAGAAACGATTGATGAGCATTTACCTGTTTGATTGTGAGGCTAAATGTTTCATGATAGTTAATGTGGACAGGTTGGTGAAAATCTTTCTTTATAAAACAATAATTATAGTAATTGATAGAGCCATTCGGATTGTGTTTTATGCAAAACACATACTTCCATCCAATAAGGTTTTGGTTGGTGTAATGAAAATTCTATTATTTTTTGGGGATTAGGTCATAATTAGGAATCATTAAAGTAATTTTTAGCAGGATTAGTGATAACATGCATGTCAGAGAAGCTTATTTCCTTCTCTTACTTTTTTTACTTTGAGTTAGGTATTAAAGATTTTAACTTTCTGTATGTATAGAAAAATTAATAAATAATTAAATAGAGATTTGTAGGCTTGCAGTGGGAACTAGCTAGTCAGCTCTTGTGCATTTTTAGGGAGGGACAAATGAAGCAGTTGTTATGTAGAAAGAAAGAAAAACAAATGCCATGGCCAGTAATAAACTTGTATTTTCGATAATCGAAAGATCCATTTTGTGTTGAGATTTCATCAAATAAACTTCAGCTGAAATCATTCGTGAGGTGGAGAGAATTATTTTCTTTTAAACTCTTTTTTAATGGAACAGAGTCAAGTCTTGCTTAATTAAAAAAATAAGTCTTTCTCAGTTATGCATTTGTCGAGGAAGAAAATTGGGTGAGAATATTATATATGGATCTTAACTATCCATAATGGCATAGTAGTCTTGGACATCCCATTAACAAGACTCTCTCTCTCTCTCTCTCTCTCTCTCTCTCTCTCTTTATGTGTGGGTGCACACACGCGCACGCACATGCATGCTTAATATCCATCCTTACGCATGTCACAACCAGACCCGGTACAAACTTTTATATCATGGCAGATCACATCATGTCAAAATTGTACCAATCGATTAAATACTCAAGATCTATTTGGGAAAAAAAGTTATTCTTTAAATTGATAAATGCAGAGATAACTATCATCGAAATATCGAATAAAAGTAACCAACATCAGATCATATCACAATTATACAATTATAATAATTTACACAATAATATTAGTATTATTCTTCCACCAACAGTACATGTATATCATCATTGTTGACCTCCATAGATACTATATTAATCGAGTTGAGCTAACAAGACAAAGTCAATCGACGTCAGATACAACAATGTGAAATTGAGTTGAAATGTACTAGGCATCACCGAAATTAGTCAAAATGACCTCCGATCGACAAACGGACTTCGCCATCATGTTCAGAATGTCAAAATTGATCAGAACATATATATTGCATAATTTGACGGTTGACCGATCAAGAAGAAAATTTTTGACACGTCTATGCGCATATTGAAGTCGGGAGGTTGTGACGATACCCAAATGACCTCTCGATAACAACTTTGTCATCCCATTTAGAACATCAAAATTGAATAAATTATACATACAATTGTTGACGATCAATAAAAGAAATCCATCGACGTCTGCATATCATGGTCGAGGCGCGACGATACCTAAATGACCTCTGTTCACAAAATTGATCATGCCATTAAGGTCGATATGTCAAAATCTATCAAATGAGATCGTTTTAATTGAATGAGCCATGTATCGGCAAATGATGGCATGAAATTTTGACAAATTGCCGATTGACGTTTGGACCAAGAACCTCTTGCATCCAAAATGTTAAAATTATTTAGATTAGATATTCAATTTAATTAAAACTATCATACTTAAAATTTAGTCAAAATTAGCACATATTTTGAGATAAAATATATCTAATCACCCTCTAATTGAGCCTAATCAACGTTTGGAACTTGTAGCCGCCCTCATCTGTAATTAGCCACCCATAAAAGTCAATTGGAAGCTCCCACGTTTGACCATCCCATGTGCAGCCGAATCCCCCTTCCATTTTCCCTCTCTTCTCGTTCTTCTCAGGGGACACACACAGACAACAACACAAGCTCTAGCTCTCTTTCCATCTCTCTCGTGATCCCCTACATGAAAAAATCAACCCAATGAGCGAAACTCCTCATTTTTCCATCTCTTCCATGAATAGATGAGCTCTCCCTTTCCCGTCGGTCAGTTGCTACTGCAAGCCAAACAAGTTCTCCATTTCGTCCGTTTTGTCTGTTCTTTGTTGCTGCAAGCCAATTAATGATTGCAAGCCGAACGTGAAGATCTCCTCTTCTTCTTCCTATTTTCTGAATCCAACCAGGATCCTCACATTCCTATCTCGCCGCTTTTAGTTTGGAGAGAAAAATAGAATGGAGTCTTGTAATGTCGGGCCAAGCAGTTCTTACAGGTAGTGGAAGTGAAACCTTAATGAATGTAGAAGAAAAAAAAAATGAAATGAGTTCTTTACTTGGTTTCATCTTTCTTTAACTGAAACTCAAAAGATAAGTGCACCTCGTGAAAGTACTTCCTTGTCTCCCATTACATTACTGGAGTTTGACGGAGGTAATGCTATTCCGAACTGCAACCATTTGATATCACTACAACGGCGACAGTTCTGCTGGTTCTTCTTACTTGCATCTTTTTGTTTTTCTTCTACATTTTTTTCTCTTGCTTTTCCATCATTCTTGGAGTGTGTGCTCTAAGGATTGAAGAGGTCTTTTGTTGGGTTCATCGATCTTCTTTAAATGATATTTGAAAAAGACGAAGAAGATTACAAGGAAGTTAAAGTGTTACGTGGTTTTGATTATTTGTCTTCCTTAACCTCATTATTTTCTAAAGTATGATGACATCACAAAGAGGGATGAGTGAGATGCTGGAAAATCGATACTTACAAAAGAAGCTTGATCTGGCTGTGTGCTCCATTGGAGAGTGTAATTCATTAGGAATTGAATGCTTAGCAATCATCAACCTCTAAATGGTTTTGGTCACATCAACATCCATTTGTAGTGACTACATTTGTGAATATCTTTGAAAAGAATCCTCGCTTTATAGCAGCTACAACATTATGCTCCATAGGAATGCCTTCTAGATCACACAAATGACCTCACACTTCTTATGCTTGCTTTGAGCCTTGCTAATGTTACAAAGCTAAGATCAGCAAAATTTCTTGATCATAATTCTTGTCCATGCTTCTTGAAGCTACTAGTAGATTGATGGTCATGCTTCTTGATTTGCTCTCAATACATAAGGCTTATGATTCTATGAAAGACATTAGTCTACGTAGAGAATTCCTTCTACATTTGGCCCTCGAGCTGCTAGTGTTAAATATAAAGTTGAGTGAACTGTTGAAGAATGCTCATTTTGGATTAATCTCCTACAAAAATAGTTGCAATTGGCTATTGGCAGGGAAAAAATATAGAAAAAATTTACGTGTGAAAGTATAGAGATGTTTCAAGACCTCGTCATGCTTAGAAGAGCATGATGAGTTTGAAGAACCCATCATGCTTAGTAGAGCTGATGGGTTAGAAGACTACGGATGTAGTATCGCAAGACACTGATCGTTATACTCAGTACAGTCGACGGAAAGGTCTAATAGCCCCCGATGCAATCCCCTATGCGGGGATGATGCCAAGAGGTTGTTGAATTTTGGATTGACAGGAGACTTAAACAAAAATAAATAAAAGTGTTGATGAGTTTAAATTGAACTTATTTGAGAATGATAAACTAAAGAATAAACCTACATATAAAATTATAAAAGTCTTTAAATAAGAATGATCTTAAAGGGGACTTGAAGACTTGGTGATGATCATAAATAGGACTTTTAATGAACTTGAGGGTTTGTCTCCTAATAAGAATAAAATTCAAGCCCTCCCATGATCTTGATAGTTGCCTACGAGCTCCTCAACGAGCTAAGTTTCATTGAAACTTAAAGAACTCAATGAGCTATGAATTAAATGCAAACAAATGAATATTAATCTAAATGATTGAATAAGAGCCAAAATGCCTTACGTCATCGAATTCACAACACATCGTGCAAGCAAACATAAGGCATTAATTAAGGCTTCAATTGAACTCTTGCAAGCATTATGAAGTGAGCTTATAATTAAATTCATCATCTCAAAATGTGTGCAAACAATCAAAGTTTTCAATGAAACGAAGAGTATATGTAGCACGAGGTAATCATATATTCAAATTTATAGTATCTAGATGCATATAGGTAAACTAATGGGATGAGCTTTGTACACATTATGAAGTATGATTAAAATTCAAATTTAATACCCCAAAACTGTGCAAGCATTCTTAAATACACCGATGGGTCCCAACATCTTAAATACCTAAACTTGGTGTTTGAGGATGATGGGTTGATTCCTGAGGCGTTAAGGGTTAACAAAATAATAATGTTGTTATAACTTTTTCCATTTGAGAAAATCAGAAGTTAATTACGTCATATGATAGTATAACAACTATATCTTAATTCTAATGATGTTGATTGAAGATATCAATCAAAGGGGTCATCATTATCAAAATATATAAGATATTTATATTTAGTAATCAAAAATATAAAATTCTCAAAATATATATCTAGATCTAAACCTCTATTATTAATTAGAGTTGATAAGATCTAAAACAATAAACTAAATGGTTAAGACTTATATATCTCGAGGTTGGTTGAATGGAGATTTTAATTGAGGGGATACTTATCATCAAAATATTCTTACGAACTTAAATCAAATTAATTTAAATTAATTATCAATACAAAATATAAAATTGGATAAATTATTAAGTGTTAAATGCTTAAATAAAATTCTAAATATTTAAAGCAAACTCCACTAAATCCACCTTCTAATTATTTATTGAAGGTGAATTAAGAAAAATCTAGCTCACAAAAGAGTCAATGTCAAGTCAAATATATTTATATTCATTCTCAATCAATCTCATGCCGCGAGGATGGCTGTCCTTTGATGTGGTTTGGCTCATATTATAATACGGTTATGATTAGAGTCCTCGACGGGTGGCTACCAAATGACACCATTATATTACGGTCATGAACTCATATTTCGCCTTTGAGATGTGAATTATAAGGTGCACTTGAGAGGGTAGAAAGCCCTCTGTCAGCTAAGGTAGACTTAAGCCTATCTCCTTAGACAAACACCTCCACAGGCCTATAAGGTTCCCTTGGACAATACAACCAATGGCTGTTGACAAGGATCCTTTAGTCAAGTTGGGTCAACTACCTCCTCTGACTAACTAGACTCGGGATGACGAAACCATGGGATCTTGATCGGGCGTGTCATCGTTCCCCCAACCATCCGCTTCAAGTTAAAGAATGATGAATTTCATAAGCCTAAATTTCAAAACTCCACATTTTGTTACTATATGCTACGCATTTAAAGATCTAACGACTAGCCTTAATAGAAAGTGATCTCTCAGTATTGGGTTGGGTAATTAACTATAGGTGCTTGTGTCTATAAGAAACCTGAAACTAGATCTAAAGTCCTCACAAAATGAGGGCAAAATCTCTGGGTAGTGTCTTATCTACTATTCCATTTGCCTTCTAAAAATTTCACCAACCTTTAAATTATACTCCCTTCATCTAGAAGTCGGTGGTGAATTTTTGGTGCCCACAATCATGGCTATCAAAAGAACAAATCTAAAATAGTAATATATCTAAGGTCTGGCTCTCAATAATAAATAATCTCTAATCAACTTAAGTCTAACCCTTTTCTGAAATAACATATGCGAATAAAATAAAGGTGAGCAACCACAACTTAGCATGCTACTCAAAATATACTATAGTTTTTAATACAAAAGAGACTAAAAAAAGGATAATTTCTAAAATATTATCTTATAGATAATAAAATGTATTTCAAGTGAACTAAAATAACATCTAAACAGGTCACGTGTTATGACTATCAAGTATAAGAATTAACATCAACAGTTGGCATGTGTCAAGCAATACTATAAGTAATATGATATAAAAAATGAGTAAAATAACATGAAATAATAATTCATTTCTTTATTTAGAATATTTTATAGTTTTCCCTTCACACCTTATATATATACTTTCATTTATATATCCACTTATTCATAATTTTCATTTGGCCCTTATGTCTTCACTTTAACTTATACCTACACCAGTTCACATATGTTTAGACATATAAAATGTAAAAAATGGATAATTTTATAGACAAGCCCTTATAAATTAATTTGAATGTACATAAAATATAGTCTTCCAACCACCTGCACTTTTCAACCTTTTTCTCATTTTTACACATATACTTATATATATATATATATATATATATATATATATATATATATATATATATATATATATATAAGCATAGAATATCATCAATTTTAATATATATAAATATCATCAAATATGTTACAGAATTTTGTAAATGTTAGTAACATAACTAATAATAGAAATTATAGGCATACATTCATATCACAATTTATAAAATTATTTATATGCAATATCCATAATAATATTTTGATGCTTTTATTATTAATAGCAAATTTTATTAAGCTTAATATACTAATTAAACTACACTAAATATTATACAACTCTAAATACTTAGTGAAAATTTATTTTTCTATACTAACATGTCCAACACAATTTATTTTACAATATATCAAAAGTTATATGATCAAAAGTTTATAATTAATCCCTATAGTTCTGAGTTTAAACAAAATCTAATCTAGTAAAATATTAACAAAATGCACAAGTGTTGAAATTTAAATCTTAAGAAGGAAAACAGCTATCCACATTGAGTCGATATTTTCTCTAACTAGATGGACAAAATCATTGTTATGACTCTTGAATTGTACTTTCTCTCTCTAAAACTATCTCCTTTTCTTTCTCTCTAACCCATTCATTGGAAATGAAAAATGGGGAAAGTGGATCTTGAGTAATGGAATAAGATATTTATATATTAAAAATATTTATTTTTATAAATAAACAAAAAGGATATAATGGGTATATGGTGTTTATTTTTTGATGTATGGGGGGACATCATGCAAATCGTAGCGGGTACTTATTGAAGTGATCGGGTACGACATTAAAGTTTGATATACTATCTCGAAAGATAGAGTCTTCACCCATCAATGGACTAAATCATCTAAGAACTCCTAAGGCATGATAGGTTTTCGAATATACTAGAGATTTTTTTTCCCTTACATGGATGAATAAAGTAGGGTTTATATTAAACTAAGTTCTAAAGTTCCCTATAGAGGCAAGCCTCCATAGTTAATTACACCTTAGGAAAGACAATCCCTAAGGATACTCTCAATTATAGTAAACAATTATCATCTCCAAAGATTTCAAGATTAGACGATCAAATGATTGATTATATTTGGAAAATCAATTGAGAAAGTTCAAGAAGAAGACTTATTTTTGGAATCCAAAAGGAGGAAGTAAGTAATGCTCATGGTACTAGGAATCCTAGTGAGCATTCTAATATATCCTATGATTGGGCTTTATATATTTGAGTTTGAAGGGAATTATTTATTTGAGTTGAAATTTTATTAGATTGATAGAGCTTATAATCCAATAACATAAGGTTATGAAAATGCCTAAGGCAAGAATTTATACTTGTAAAAGAAAATAGCTACCTAAGATCTAAATCTAAGGAGCTTTAGCAATAGCCAGAGACCTAAATCTAAGTGATAGGTGGACATAAAGGTTCACCTCCACAAGAAAGGATGAATCGTCTGACTTCTGGACTTATAACCATCTAGAGTGGCCATCAGCTAACTCCTACGATGTTAAAATCATGTAATTCAGTCTTATGAATTGCAAGATAGCTAGGGTAGTTATTTAATTTCAAAGAGGCTAAAGTCCTAAACCTACTCCTTAAGAGGCTAGAGCATGAGCGGTATGAACATATGACTTGATCTACAAAAAACAAATCCTTTTAAATTTTATGTAATTTTGACTCTTCATTTTGACAAAGCTTTAGGATTTTGATGCCTATATGCATAATGAAAGTATGTTGTTGGTTAAATCAGCAAACATGGCACCATAGAACAAAGCCTTCTAGACAATGCTCATCCTAATCCTCCATAGCACTAATCCTAATTCCTAATGCAAAAAGTGCATTGAAAATAGGAAAAATAATTTTAACTACACATGCAAACACACATATAATCCCAAGAAGTTATATATATGATTTGGACTTAGCACTCCGCACACAGGTAACCAAGCCCCCCTATCCTAATATGGATTATTCTTAGGGGTTTAAGCAACCTATAAAAAGCACATTTATATTTATTTTAAGCATGCTCTTAAGTATAATCCCTTGTAAAAAACATGATTAGGCTAAGAGCGGCCTAACATCCAGTTTACGAAACATACACCCTAACATCCAGTCTAGAATATCACATCACAAAAAATATATATATATCACACCATGCACTGTCCTAACATAAAGCTAGAAGTAGTGACTTAATTTTAATGTGTGTGTTAAGGCTTGTGTGCTATGTCTTACTAGGCATTAAGGTTATGTTTTTCTAAGTATATAAAAATTCAATTTAGCATGAAAGGGTAATTTCACTTGAAGTGATTTAAATGATTTTTAGATTTTACTTTACATTTTCTTTTATTTCATTTGAATTACACTTAGCAACTAAGTGTTATAAAGAGAAGAAAGAGCATCCCCACCTTAAGTCACTTTCTAAAGCAAGTTATTTTGATTTAGTTCTCTTTAGTAAATGGCTTGTTAAATAATTTAATTAATCCTACGTTTAAGTTCACTCTAAATAATCCTAATCAATATGAAAGGCTTCTTAAGATTAATCTAATTACATTACCTTCACATGACATATACTAATCATTCCTTTCCATCACATGCAACATGCATATGATTTTTAATCCTAAGTGTACCTATACTTGCAACATATTTTAGCATACTTGTATGATGAATGTATATATGTACTTGAAGTTTATATTCTTTTATGTGATTAAATTATTCAATCATATTGGTTTAAAGGTCTATCTAAATTCTTATATAAAAATACATAGGGATGAAATTAAATAGGTACGTGCCATTATTAACTAGGAAAGTAAGGTAATCAAATAACCTTCTTGGGGCTAGCTAAAGCCTCGTATTCCCGGGATGTCCAAACTTTATTCCCATTCGCATTCAAATATATGTAAATTTATATTCATGAATATGCCCAAATCACACGACTAATTAATCCAAACATTTAGGTAATTATAAATGCATGCATTTTTGATAAAAGAAAAGGGATTCTAATTCCATAATTAAATACACACACGCACATGTATAAGACACATAAGCTAGTACATGTCATTGTTAACCAGGAAAGTGAGGTAATCAAATGACCTCTTTGGGGCTAATTAAAGCCTCGTATTCCTAGAATGTCCAGACTAAACACTTGCTTTTCTTAAATACATATGAATGTATACATATATAAAGGAAAGAAAACCATGCAAAAATTGTATTTTTATTTGATCAAAACATTTATGCATGTGGATTAAATTTCTATTCAAATCCTAATGTAGAAACACATGTAAATGAAATCAAATAAGTATGTGTCACTATTAACTAGGGAAGTGAGGTAATCAAATGACCTCCTTGGGGCCAGCTAAAGCCTCGTGTTCCTGGAATGTTTAAACTATATACTTATTAACATTCAAATATATATAAAACTACATATAAATTAAGGAAAAGAAATATTTACTTCACATGTCTATAAGCTAATATATATATATATATATATATATATATATATATATATATATATATATATATATATATATATATGTTCATAACTACTATCATGAACTTTGGAAAAATAATTTAAATTTATTAGTGATAATAGCCACACATATTGTAAATTAATTCGATACATGCAAGCTTACATAAAGGAAAACCATTTGATTCAATTAACTTTGAAAAGATAAATGCATGATTTCAAATGACATAGCTTTAATTAAACCTAAATTAAGCTTTAATTACTACTCAAAATTAATTAGAATTAATTTTAAATTAATCTCCTCTAAAAATACCTTTAAAATGCGTATTTATTTTCATTTTTGGGATTTTTCTATGATTTGTTATATGTTTTCAAAATTTAACCTAATTTAAATGATTTTCCATGATTTATATAATGTTCATTAATTTATTTTTTTTGTTATTTGTAGTTTAGAATGCAATATCTTCCAATCTAGAAATTCTTTTGACTTGAAATTTTTATAGTTAGTGTATTGTAACTTCAATTTCAATCTCTGAAAATTTCAAATCAACCTAAAGTGTATTTTTGGTTTAATTAATAAAAGTTAAGTTTCGCTAAAATCCAAAAGTAAGCTCAAAATACTAGTAAAATTTGGGTATTTTAGATTTGTTAGATTCCTCTCATCAAGATGAATCCAACGAGCCCTTGTTTGTTTTTTTTAGTTAAGTATTTTATTTTTTATGAATTTTTAAAATTTTAGATAATTTAAATAATTTTTAAATTAAAAAATCCCTAATTTCCTAGTTAACACGCTTAGTGTGCTGCGGTCGCGTGCGCGCATTGCATGATTGATGCGATGTATACATGGTGCTACGCGCGACTGCTACGCAGTGTTGCGTGAAACGAGTGGGAAACGGGATGGTGATGCGTGGTTTGATTCAAATCGGCTGATCATAGATCGAACGGTCCGGATCAATCCACACGATCCAGGGGCGGAAATCTAGGCAGATCTAACACCAATGTCAATTGTCTGATCGATGAATGGCGGGATCAGATGGCTAGCGGGTGTTTTGCCACCCAAGATGTGGAAATCATCAAGAAACGTTCGAGAACACTATTCTAGCCAGAAAATCATGAAATTAGAGATTTTTAGCCCAAATTGGCTCAATTTCATGTCAATTTCACCAGAAAACCTTCCATTTCATTAGGGATCAAATAAAATGAAAAATATGAGGTTTATCTAAGGAAAATTCCTAAAATCACACAATAATAATCACAAAATAAGAAATCCTAAGGCCGGCTATGGGTTTTCTTGAAAATTATATTGTCGGGGATGGTTTCTGACAGTGGTGTTGATCTGAGCACTCTCTCGAGTGGAGGAAGAAGCCTTTGAATGAACCTAGACCTTTGCCATCACTCTGGAATGATGTATCTCTGGTGGTCACCACTTCCTCACCAAAATCTACTTGATTTGGTGTTTTTTGCTCAAGAATCAAGTGAGATTCATTGTTGGTTAGTTTGGGAGCTCTAAGAGGATGAAATGAGGGAAAAGATCAGTTTGGTGTCTTCTGTTTCCAATAAAAAAAACCCCCCCTTATTTTGTGACTTTTGGCTAATGGGTGTCCTTTATCTTGGGATTGCTAATGCTAATCATCATCCTAGGTGGCTCATTTTGGTTGGCTATGGCTTGGGAAGTGGCAACCATGAAGGATAAATGGTTGTCCTAGAAAGGGGAGGTGAATTCACCTCCCCATGAGTCATGGCTGCCCTAACCTCCTCTTGGGTCAGATGATAAGTGTTCTTGGTGCCTACTCCATATGCAATAGTGCCGAAATCAGAGTTGAAATGCACTGGGCATCGCCAAAATTTGTCAAAATGATCTTCGATCGATGAATAGACTTCTCCATCATGTTCAAAATGTTGAAAATAATCAAAATATACATATTGCATATAAGTCGACCAATCAAGCGAAAATTTGTTTACCACGCCATATCGAGCCCGCGATGACGCCAAATAGCCTCTGTTGGCAAAATTAATCATGACGTTAGTGTTAAAATGTCAAAAATTATCGACTATTGCTGTATTCGTTCGCATCAGAAAATCGAAGTGCTCTAAGTGATGACACACAATTTTGAACTGAAATTGACCCGATTCGATGCCAACTTGAACCAAGCGGCCACTGATCGTGAAATGGACTGCGACATTGCATCTATAACATTAAAATAACCTAAGATTGACATGTATATTGCCCATGTAATAATGTCAGCTTCCCTGACTTGGAGACAATGTCCATGTAGATGGAATAAGAATGAAGATCCTTGTCAACACCCCGAGAAATCCTTCTCCTCCCAAAGCGCGACATCGCGAGCCCATCTTGAGCCATCCAAAGAAGGAGGTTGTGAGCCAGCCAGCCTTAATGAAAAGGGGGGATTTTGAAGCAAGGTTGTAGGCCTCGGGTGGGGCGGGCTAAATTTTTAAATTAAGCATGTTTTAAACTATAATTAGCAAAATAGGCATTAAAAAAAATTAAAACTAGGCATAGTTACGTTGTGGGTGATTGGCCTAAAACTTTTAAAAAAATGAACCGAGACGAGGAACTCAGTTTTTCTTCCGCTAAAGCCCCTTCTTGAGCCCGCCGCCTTGCTCAAAATTGCTCAAAGCCCCGGCCACCACGCCACGCCCTCTCATGAAACCCACCATTCCTATGGATTTTGAGGTATTTTTTGGATCTCTTTTTTTTTTTAAAAGTGAGAAATATGCAAATGTAAACTTGATTTTTTAAGTTTTATCATGTTATTACTTAGTGTATTATGTGATTAGCTAGTGTTATGATTTAGGTAAAGTTCGGAGTGGATTTAAGTTTTTTTGAAAGAATATTTTTATGCATTTTATGGAACTCTTTTTTGGAACTCTTTTTTATTCAAGTTTTATTTTATGTAGATTTTATGTGATGTTGATTTTAGGCAAATGTAATGTTGATTTCATGTGTTATAACATTTGATTACTTAGTTTATCATGTGATTAGCTAGCTTTAGGGTTTAGGCATTTGTTATTGGATTTGGTATTTTAGGGAAACTGTAATTTCTTTTTAAAAAAAATGAGGAACACTTTTTTAGATTTTGAAATGTACATCTGATAATTTAGGGGAAATATAAATTTTGCAAAGAAATGTAAGTTTTAGTTTTAGGATGTGTTGTTGATTTGGTATTTTAGGGAAATGTACATTTGATAATTTTGTAATATTTTATATGTATTTATGTGAATTTTATGTGTATTTTAAGTAACTATTTTGTGTTCTAAATATTGAATATGATTGTAGTTTAGGTATCGTGTGTTGTTTTGTGCTCATGGATGATTGAGAAAATTAGTAGTTACATCAATTATTACAATTACTTATTGGTATTTAGTAACTTTGTTGGAGTGTAATTATGTTTTAGGGTTTATGAATGAGTTGTTAGATATGTATGCTTAGGAATGTGTTTTATGCTGTGAATAAATTGATTAGATGTCAAAAATAGAAAATAAGATTTGGGGTTTGAAATTCTAGGTGATATTCATTTTGGTTATCTTTACTTTAACACAAATTGTGTCTTAGTGCGATCCATATAGTTCTTATGAATCTGATTGATTTAAATAGGTGTGCTATTCAGCATTCCTATCTCCAATACATATTTTTAGATTCAAATATGAGTTTAGATTTTGTTTAGTATATATATACAACTCGGCAGTTGATAATTTCTTTCTCCTATAATCGGTGGAAAAAAATCGTCCTATACAAGTTTCACAATGGGCTAATTTTACAAGCATACAAAATCGAATCATGAGATCACTGAAAGTTGATTTGACATGTTTTAGAATTAATCTCATATGTAGATTTACTATTGGTGTCAGTTTCTTTGCTACTCCATTAAATGATGATGAAGTATGTGAGCCACTCATTAATGTAGCAAGTATACAACCCGTAATTGTATAAAAATTGAGTTGAAACAAAAGATGATAGTAGTTCATAATTTCACCGAGTTGAATTTCATCCAATTGTCCACAACACTATACTATCACAGAACCATATTCCCACCTCAATGAAGGTTTTCGTAGGTACGTACATCGAAGTCATTATCTAATTAATCTTTTCCATTTTAATCTTATACACTATTATAATGTGCATCATTGATGAGAGAGATGTTATCGCTTCTCCTATTCATGTTCATCATATTGCCTCGACTTCTGCTAGTATGGGTGAATACCATGGCGATCATGTAGCACCTTTACCGATTGAAGATGAGGGCTACGAAACAATGCCTAGTGCAACGAGTTCTGACACAGCTGATAGTGAATGTGACATTGGAGAAGAACAATGTCCAAACTCTGGGAATGGTCATTTGCTAAGAGATTACTCTAACAAAATAAACACTGTTGAAGAACACATGTTCAGTAGCAATGATTACATTCAGGCTTTCCAAACAACACAAGAATGGGATGAACAATTGAACTTCGATGGCCTCTCAGCAGATTCTATTTTTCTAGAAGAGAATTTCATTCTAGCAGACTTAAATGAGGGGATGTG
This sequence comes from Cymbidium sinense, assembly GCA_021442155.1. NCBI lineage: Eukaryota > Viridiplantae > Streptophyta > Magnoliopsida > Asparagales > Orchidaceae > Cymbidium > Cymbidium sinense. The sequence continues at coordinate 119,890,650 of CM038221.1, read as the reverse complement.
TTTCCATGATAAAAGACATTAAATTTATTGTTCAAGGTTGGTCCATAACAAATAACATGGAATATGTAACATGTGATTCTAACAAGATGAGGTTCACTATACTTTGCATACATAGCAGTCATTCCAATAGGCCATGCATGTGGCGTCTACATGTTTGGGCGAGCAAGAGGCTTGGTGGTGCCTGAAGGTTATCTATTATGACAACCTCACACACATGTTCTCATTCGATATTGAGTATTGGACACAGATAGTGCACCTCATAGTTTATTAGCTACTACATCCAACCCGTCATTAGATACCAGTTGGATTTGAAGCCTAAGGAAATTATTGGTCATATGGAATCAAAATTTAATATAAGGGTATCCTATATGAAAGCTTGGGATGCACGTAGAAAGGCCATACTGCTATTTTTTGGTAGTTGGAAAGAGTCATACCGCTCACTAGATCAAATGGCTATGTGCATATGTCGACATAGTGTCCGATTCATTCAAGTGAATCTAGCCATTTTTATTATATATTCTGGTCATTTGGGCCATCTATAGTCGATAATTTTGCCACAGTCTGAGACATTTCTCTTGGGAATGTACAAAGGAACTCTTCTTACTGCAGTTGGTATCGATGAAAATAATGGCTTGTATCCTCTGACATTTGTAATAGTTGAAGCAGAGTGCAATGAGTCATGGGGTTGGTTTATTAGGACATTACAGGACTTGACTCCGCTTATATGTACTTAGCCTGATTTATGCATTATCTCTGACCGCCATTCAGGCTTAGTATGTGGATGCCGCAAAATTTTTCCTTAGCAGCATCGCCATACTATCTTAGAGAGAATTTCAAGAAGGCAAGAACTTTGAGAATTTTTGATCTTTATTGTGTCAAAAGATGTCGTGGAATCTATAACATATCAGAGATATCTTGTTGGTATTGAAATGTCAAATTTAGAAATTGTGGGAAAATAGATAAGAGCTACGAATTTGCCATGCTGAGTAGATGTTTCAACTTGCAAACTTTGTAATGAGATTGTCACATCTATTGTATTTTTTGTTTAAGTCTTTAACTGTCAAATTTTACATGCTAAGTAAATCCATCCACTATTGCTATTTTGAATCAACATATATCCACAAAACCTGTTGTGCAACGGTTTAAAATCGTATCTCTATGTCAACAAAAAGTCGTGAAAAATTTTGTGCCGATTCCAATGATACCAAGCTCGCTAAATTCATAACGGACGACTGCGACCCAAAATACGACTAATCGTCTTATTCAAAATGCTAATTTTTCGCGCATCGGCGAAATCTACTACACAATAAGCCACAATCGCATTTTTTGGTCAACATAAAAGTCTTGGGAAATTTTGTGCCAATTCCAATGATCTCAAGCTCGCTAAATTCCAACAACGGGCGATTCTGGTACGGCCAAGATACCGCGGCTGGTCGCACTATTCAAAGCACCGTGATTTTCGTCGTTAAATCTGTATGCAAGGAGCCAATCGCTTTTTTGGTCAACATAAAAGTCTGGAGAAATTTGTCGATTCATTCCATACGCTTCAATCGACAATGACGACATTAAAATATCTGGTCGGTGCTTTTTTTAAAAAAAATTATTCGATCCCGTTAACGGCTGCTTGTAGTCAGATTGACAGTACAATACCATACGTTAAACAGAAGACTGTGTCTAATTTAAAAAAAAAATTAATTCCTATTTTGCTAATTATATTTTAAAATCTGTAGTTTAAAAATTTAGCCGCAAGGCGATAGGCACAGAGGGCGTCGATGAATTGGAGGAAGGTTTGCCGATCGTGGAGACTGAATGTAACGGCTCAATCGAGGGCGAGGAGAGCATCCGAAATGAAGCGGGCGGTGGCGAGGCGGTTGAACAGAGAGTGGCAGAAAGATTATTGCTTGCGGTTTGGAGGGATACCGGAGGAGGCTAAAGCGGATTTGTGAGGTTTTCTCTCAACTAATAACAATCTATATATATATATATATATATATATATATATATATATATATATATATATATATATATATATATATTATTTATTTATTTATTTGTTTAATTCTCAAAATAGAATGTCAAAGAAGGTCAAAAGTATTTTACAATAAAATCAAAGTCAAATCAAAATCAAATTCATATTCTCTCAATTCTTATTAATTTGCTTCAGACTCAAATTCTTCGTAGAAAGTTAAAGGGATATATTTATAGCCAGCCATCTTCACCAAAGATTGTTTTCTCAGCTGAAAATCCAGGACGAGGAAGGCTTGTGGAATCTTAAACTTTGACTTGACTCACCAAAAAAACAAATTTTCTATGTTCTAAACCATATATTAATTATTGAAGTCTTTCATGTTCAAATGAACTAAAAGAAAGGCATTTTTAAGGACAAAAAAATCTCTATCAAAACATTTTTATTTAGTTATATTGAATTATTAATACACCCAATTCATTATTTTTTTATTCTCCTATAAAATATTTATTTAAAAAAAAAATCAACAACACTTACTATTTTATCCTGCCACATGATCTAATATCATTCTCTTTCAATTCTGCATTAACCAATTTGAAAACTTAAGAATTTTTTCCTCAGTAAATGAAATTCTTTGACAACATCAGCCATCCTCATTCTCTATCTTGGTGATTGATGCAAGCACGTGAGTTTAATCTGGAATAAAGAAACTATGCACTCCTTATGTGGGTACCAATATTTTTGCCACTTGCCTCATCGTTTATGTTTTACAAGATTTGAAGATCTAAAATGGTAGTAGTCATTTTTGAAAATGCGAAATGAAAATGCCTACTACATGAGTTTTCATATTTTATTTTACTATACATAGCTTATAAATCAAACAGCCCCGTGATTTCATATTATAATTCCATGAAGTCGTAGACTTCAAATATGCTGCTCTTGAAATTTGGACTTGAAAATTCTATGCGCTTTCTTGTGGGCTGATCTTTCCGCTACGTTATTATATTATATTATATTTATATGATGTTAAAATTATAATGTTTTGAAAAGTAAGAATCATTTACATAGTTTATAATTCAAAATAAATGATTTGTAGATTATCTGGCCTCTAATTTTTTAATTAGTTAATTGGAATCATTATTAAAATAATAAGAGCTATTTATATATAGAGCACACTATTCTTATATATTTATATATCAAATATCTAAACTTTTATATTTATATAAATTGCACTCAAATTTTTATTATTACATAAAAAATAGCATCCTTATAAAGTGTTATATGTAATATCAAATTTTAGGTGTTTGATATATAAATGCATAAGAATTATATGTTGATCTCACTTTTATTCCATTGAGTGAATATAATTGAATCTATGTGCTATAAATGTAAAACTATGTGAACCGAGTTAACAATAATTTGTGCACTATTAAAATCGCTCCAACATTGTTTGCTCCCAGAACAAACCTTACAAATTTGATTGAAATCTTATATTCAACAAAAAAATATTTACTTGCACGCAAGGTAATGACATAAATTTGAAGCTTGTGATTGAGTAAAGCGGAAATTGAGTGTCATTCTCATAACGATATTGCGAAGTAAAATTTTAGTTAATACTAATCTTTCTAAGTTTAATTTTTATGAATTTTGTAAAAAGTTGAAACTAAACATAGACCTAATTTGTAAAAAAAAATTGAAATTTAAGGAATTTTGTAGATTATGCTAGTGTAATTTTTTTTTAATTTTTTAGTAGTGTCCTGAATTTATAAAATTATGATTGATATCTTATTTTTCAAAATTAATATTAAATTATTTAGCACTATGAATTCAGTCTATTTAGAGGAAAGATGAATCATATTTGAAATCATAAAACAAAGTGAATTATTGATTTTTTATTAAATGAAGAATAAACCAGTAAATTCTTCTAGTTCATCTTGTTCTTCCCTTTGTTTTCTTAATAGAAAATCAGCAACCTACATCAAATTTTGATTTGGATCTTTTCTTCAAACCTCTACAAATAACACATGATACAAAACCCTCATAATACAAAATTAAACACACTCACATTTTAGAGGGAAAGATGAACATATTTGAAATCATAAAACAAAGTGTAGGATTTTAAAAAATGAAGAATAAACCGAGTAAATTCTTCTAGGTCTGCTCTTTATGTCTTCCCTTTGTTTTCTCGTGAAAATGCACAGCAACCCTGCGACAAATTTTTGATTTGGATCTTCTTCTTCAAGCCTCCAACGAGAATAACACACCAATACACAACCCTCACAATGAACAAAATAAGCATCACTCACATAGCACTTGGAATGTCACTCTCGAAATAGCTCTTACACTCACACTACTCTTACACTCACACTTACACTTACATCAAGATTTCACCACTTGCCAAAAATAATTTCATCCACCAAAACATTACCTATTTATAGCCTTTGGATTCTCCTTTTAGTCCCTCCTCCGCTCTCAGAAAACTTGTCTTAGAAATTGGCCAAATTAATTGCTAAAATTGCTTGAAACAGTCATGTTGGGTCGTCGCACTAAGGCATTGTGAAAGTAGTGCTTAGGCGCTCGTTCCTTTGTATTTTACTTGATTCTTAGGCTTCATAGCACTGTGAAGTCGGAATTGTGATGCTTAGGTGTTTTGTGTACATATCTGAAGGCTTCTTCTTAGAACAATTTTCTAATTCCTAAGCATTGCGGTGTATCTAATGCGCAATGCTGTCTATATAATGCCTAGACACTAGATTCTATATTCTTTGCTATAAAATAGGTCATGTGCTGCTTATAAGCGCAGCCTAGGCATTTTATCATTTTCTCTAATTTTAGAAAATTTCAAAAACAACAAAACTGTAGATAATGTGTGTAAACACAAAATAAGCATAAACTATATTATTTAAATATAAAAATATTACAGCACAAATACCCTTATCAAGTGTGCTTTGAAATTTCAATTCTATGACCGAGTGATTGATGAAAAAAAGATCCTAGCCTCATTCAAATCCTCATATTCTCTTAAAATGGCCCGAATCAACCAATTTCAATAAGAAAAATAAAATAAGGGTGAGAATAATACAATTCAATTTGTCTTAATGGTAAACGCAATAAAATAATATATTATAAAGAAAAATTTACATACGTAGCACATAAGTTTTATATATTTGTATATCTTACACCTAAAATGGGACTTTTCCTAAAAAGCTATTTTCATATGCTTCAGAATATGCATTTTACTTTTAAATGATGATGTTATTTGTATATAATATTAAAGATTTAAATATTATTTATATAAATAATTAAATATAAGAAATGTGCCATATATATAAATGGTCATATTATAAAATATATTATCAATTTTGCTATTAAAATTATGTCATTTTGTTATAAATTTCACATCAAATAACTTCAAGATTGTTTTTGTAAAATTACTCTTGTTGACCTTCATGCATATCACATAAGCAAATATAAGTCAAGCTAATAATGTGAAATGGAAAAGTGATAATAAAAATATCATTTCGATCAAATGTGGAGATGAATTCGTTCATAATTAAAGCCGCTCAAACATTATTCATTCATGAGATAATTATACCAATATATTAAACATAATAGAGTCAATTAATGGTGGAATCTTTTGTGACCAACTTACTGGCCAAAAGATAAAATGAAAAATGTCTCATGTGAAAAATGGCGCAAAATAGTTTCAATCGTTGACGGAATTACCCAAATGTTGATTGTATATATATATATATATATATATATATATATATATATATATATATATATATATATATATATATATATATATATATATATATTATTTATTTATTTATTTATTTATTTATTTATTTATTTGTGTGTGTGTTGTGGGCTCCGAAAATTCGCCACCGACATCTCAATTAAGAGAGTTTGATTTAAATGTCAGTGAAATTTTTAGAAGGAATATGAAATAGTAAATAAGACAACGGATTTTTTGCTCATTTTGTAAGGACTTTAGATTTGGTTCCAGGTTTTCTATAGATGCAAGCACTTATAGTTAATTACCCCTCTCAATGCTGAGAGAGAACTTTCGATTAAGGCTAGTCGTTAGATCGCTTAATGCGTTGTGTATAATAGCAGCATGTGGAGTTTTGGAATCTGAATTTGTGAAATTCATCATCATTAGCTTAAACCGGGTGGTTGGTGGAACGATAACGCACCCGATCAAGATCCATTGTTCAGATCATCGTGGTCCCTAGTTTACTTAGTCGGAGGTAGTCGACGACGAAGGATTCTTAGTGATGTTGCGTCATCAAGGAGACCTTATAGGCGTATGGGGTGGTTGTCTAAGGAGACAAGTCTATCTTAGGCTCCAGAGGATTTTTTTTTCGGTTTATCCCATGGTTTACATCTCAAAGGCGGAACATTAGAACATACGGGCTTCAATCAATAAGATGACTTTGGTAAATGCTTGTTTTATATGTGTCTCTTGTACCACCATCGGAGGACACGGGCGGATCGGCATGAGATTGATTGAGAGTGAACATATTGAAAAACTTGAGTTGACTTTGGCTCCTTTATTAGCTTGAGTTTTCTTAATTTGTCACATTCAACAAACTATTACGAAAGGTGGGTTGGATTTTTAGCTTTAAGTTTTTTTTTTAAGTTGATGATTTTCATTTTATCATTTTGAGCTTAATAATTTATCAGAATTCTCATTTGGATTGATATTTAACTTATATTAATTTGATTTGAAACTTTAAACTTATTTTGATGGAAGTATCTATCCTCTAGTTGAAATCTTCATTCAACATGCCTAGGGTGGATGTATTATTTTATTATTCCTTATCTTGTCTATTAATTTAATAAGAGCTCAAATCTACTATCATGTGATAGCTTCTTAGATATTTTATTAAGTTGAAAATATTATAATATTATTATTGAATTTTTTTAGGTTTTGCGACGGTCCAAGACTGTCGAGAATCAACCCGCGCAGCATCCTCAGACACTAAATTTAGGCATTTAGCATAATGTTGGGGCCCATGCGGTGTTTAGTAATTTATGTAATTTTTTTTTGAAATTATGAAATTAATTTTATATTTATTTAATTTCAACTTAGCTTGCGCATCCTTTTCAAACATTAAAATTTGCACTTTCAATCTCTATGTCCGAGCACATGAAGGTTTTTATAACTTAGATAATTTTATATAATTAATGAAATCATTGATTTTAAAAATCATAATTAGAATGAAATTCCTTTTATAATAATTGGATTTTTAGGTTTTCTTAATCCGGACCTGGTCTTAAGACCAAACCGTGAAGCAACCCGCGCATTATCCTTAAACACTTGATTCTAAATATTTGTATTGTGGGGCCCATGTGGCTATTTAGTAATTTAGATAATTTTATGTTTAAATTATGAGATTAATTTTGTATTTTATTTAATTCCAACTTAGCGCGACTTTTTTGACATTAAAATTTACACTTTAAATCTCTATGTATGTGCACATGCAAGAGTTTTTAGCATAAATAATTTCATCTAATTAATAAAATCATCGATTTGAACATCATAATTAGAATAAAATTCCTTAATTTTTAGATTGAAAGAAGCTCTATAATTCATAGAGAATTTAATTTAGTATCACCTTTTGTCTGCTTGTACGAAGAATTACAGATCCGGTGGTGTTGAAGGCGTTTTAAATTGTTCTAATTTCTTATTAGATCCCTTGGAATTTTAATTACTTTTTTTATTCAAAGTTTTCTAGTCTTTGGATCTTCAATAGACTCTCATTTATATCTATTGACGATCTTCAGACTCGTTATTATCTCTGTTCAATTTCTCTTTGATCCAATTTGAGCATTTAATAAGATGAATAAAATGTTTCAAATATTTTCCAATAATTCTTTTATTATGCTTATTAGTAATCCTTCAATTTCATTATGAATCTCTTATGAATCCTCTGATTTTCTTTTATTTACTTGGAGTGAATTATATTTGAAGGCTATATCTTAATTTCAAAGGGATTTGTTGTACTTTGATTAGATATTCAATTAGATCATCTTTCACATCGATTGAAATGAGGTATTGAAGTGCTAAGCTTATGTTTATCACCAACATATCCAACTCATTTCAATCACTTCATGATCGAGTATCTGAATATATTTCTAGATATTGCATATTTTAATCTTAAAAATGATTGAAATCTTCTTGATTATCTCGGAAATCAAGATAATTCAAATATTGAGTGAGATGTGTTTGTTCATTTGAGAGTAGTTGAATAATTATTGGTTGAGTCAAATTTTGATATTTTTGCTTACTTCAAAATTTAGAAAACTCAAATTATATTTTAAAATTAGCTAGAATTTTAATTTAAACTAATTTGTCAATGTAAAATTGATAAAATTTTGGCGCATTCGGTATTCATCGTCATAGGCTACATAGAATTTTTTTAGCTATCCATGATGCGATGAATGGTTGGTGTTTTGAAGCACCGATTGAATTTTAATCGTTATGCACGATGAGTATAAGCGGCCTTCAATCACTGCGTAAAGCAAATATATATGCAATTTCTACACATTCAAATCTCTCCCTTTTTCTAAGTCCAGATTTAGTCAAAATTTTGATAGTATTTGGTATAAAGGCATTTAATAATTTTGGGTTTTCATAACAATGGCGTGGCGGTGTCTTCACCCTGAGTCTTTCATGCTAAGCCTATTAGCATTAGGGGTCTTCAAATGATGTGTCCTTAAGTATTGCAGCTACCAATAACAGTCTATCCGCAAGAGCACCTATCTGTTCCCGAAAATCAATCTGAAGTAGTAAGCCTAAAGGATTTAGAAACACCTCTGCTTGATCAGAGTCACTTTTATGCACCTCTTTCCAGATTTGTTGATCATACCCTTCTAAAACTTTGCCCAGGGGAGCATTACCTTCCAAATAACAAACATCAACATGCCACCAATTATGAGTGTACATTAATGATGAATAAGAACTCCATGTGGAAGAACAAGATTCCATGAATTCCACTACTTCATTGAAGCGGCAATCATACTATAAGACATGGCAAAGATAATGATGTGACCATATGTCAAATCTGTTAATTTCCCATCCTCTCTTTGCAATAGACTTAGCTTCAGCCTGTTTTACCAACTAAAAGTACCGACTTAGCGCTGCCTCCTCATCCCTCCTGTCTCCAACCAGCGGAATGATTAATCCATAAACTACCTTCTCATACGAAGTGGCACTCTTAAGGCCTGAGGCTGCTGCGGAAAATAGGGTTGAGGTCTTCAGCAGATCCTTGGAGCAAAGGAAGTGAGCAGTGAGGGCATTGCCAAGTATGTAGCGAGATCGTTCACAGGGGCCTCGAGGATGATTGCACAGTTCTTTCTGTAGGATAGCACTTCATCATATGAGTTTCTGCTAATTCTATTAGATATTCACATTCCTCTTTTGAAAAAAATTATGGTAGATAAAAGCCCTGGGCTCCCAAGAGAGTAGCTCTGTCCAATGCTTTCCTCTCTTTGTCATCCCATCAGTATTGGAAATTTCTCTTTCGATATGGTGGATGCCTTTGGGGGAGTCGTTGGAGTCGACGAGGATGGAAAAAATACCCAAATTGAGCAGCATGTTTAGGACCACCGAAAATAGCAGGAGCACCAAAAACACCAGTGTGTATGACGCCGGTTTCCTGCTTGAAAAAAACCCGAGAGTGTGACAAAACCCTTGCCATGGCAACGACTGAGAATTCAAGGTGGTGGGATCCTAGTTTTTCTGGTGAAAGAGTGGTAAAGGGATCGGATAGAGAAAAGAGAAAGCAATGGATGAGGGGAAGAGCCAAGCGTGCATGAGGTTTTTTTTTCTGCCATCTGTAGTTTTTTGTGGTTTTTTGAAGGGAGGATTGAACGAGAGTGGGAATAGTTGAGGAAGAGCCAAGCGTCTGTGAGCCAAAAACCGAACGGAGTGCTTTCAATTTTTTTTTTTTTTTTTGGAAAACAAACCGAGCAAAGGAGTGGAATCGGAAGTGGGATGAAGCAACTGAACCTTGTGTTCATTGTGCGGCTGAGGGAAAGATACGAGGGATCATCACACTCAGAGGCTCACCATTTGCTTCACACTTGTTCAAATCGATCGCGAAAGGTCTTGTTTAATAGTTTTCGATGTTTATGATAATGACAGTCCATTTTGAAAGCTCATTCGAATAGCGTCGAAGCCTCTTAACTTCAATATGCGTGGAATTGCCTATTCTATTTATTTTCCTTCATTGGATAATAATTTGTTGATATGAAATATCAATTCTAATTAATTTTGATATTCTGAACACAATGGTGCATCCGATTTAATGATCAAGGTCATTTGGTCCGAGTCGACGTCGAATTGGATCAATTTGGTTCAAAATACATTGTTGCTTCCTTTCGCATTGTAAACTTGTTCAAATTGAGAACGGACAGTCTTATTTGAAAGGTTTTGATGTTTCGAAGCTAATGACGTAATCAATTTTATGAACGGAGGTCATTTGGAAATTATCGCAGCTTCTCTACTCTGATATGTGCATACATTAACTCGGCGATCTTGGTGGTTGATCGTTAGATTATCACATATTCAATTTGACATTACGAATGTGATGGTGAAGTTTGTTCATCGATCGGAGATTATTTGGACATCATCGCAGCCTCCCGACTCTGATATGCGTGTTGGAACATTAATAGCTCGATCGCTTGATTGGTTGATCGTTGGATTGTGCAATATTTATATTTCAATCAATTTCAAGGTTCTGAATGCAATGGAAAAGTTCATTAATCGATCAGAGGTTATTTTCACTATTTTGATGATATTTAGTGCCTCTCAGCTCTGATTTGCGAGCTGTTACATCAAAAGTTCATCGAATTTGAATTTTGAGCTCGACTCGACTGATGTATCACGCATAGAGGTCAACAAATGCCCCCCAAAAAATTTGATTCATGCATGGAGTGAGTTGCGTTTGTTGAAAATTGGTTAACCCTTTGAGCTGGTCATAGATCTTAGATCACTTCATCTTCAATTTCAATAGCTTATGGAGCTTTGGTTGGATTTGCATTAGTATGATGCCTTAATTTGGAATGTTAAATGACGGGATTGACTTATTTATCAGGCTCAAGTCATCGGATGGATAAGAGTTTTTACACCATCTATTCTCTGCTTCAATAGCTTTGCTGAAGATCTTTTTCTTTTATATTGCAGATTTGAGTTTCCTTCGACCCTAGCTTCATACTTGCTCTAGTTTGTTGGAGGAATTGGTTTATTTGTTTTGAGATTTGAAATTTCTTCTAACATAGCTTTAAGCTTGATGGACTTGATGAAGGATTGACCTGATTTGTCCATAATGACTTGTCAGGAAGTGTATGTACACCTTGAATCTTGTGCTTGCTGTTTTAACGAAATCTTTGAAGGATGCATACAGATGACCCAGCCTTCTGACTCATATTAAGTCAATGTTGAGTTATTATTCTAGCAATGTGTGCTTTAACAGACTGAATAACTATGAAATTCTTTTAGTTTAATCATCGACTTTGTATGAACTATGAAATTGCTTCCTCGGTCCTGTACTTTCTGCTTTGATGGACTTGATGAGGAGACTTTGTGCTTGATCAGATCATTTGAGAATAAATTACAATATCACCTTACAGATAATATAAAGATTAACTTGAGGTAGCTCTGAATTGAGAGTTTCCTCATATTGTCTAGGTCTATCAATCAGGTAGAAAGATCTCTTAGATTTTGATTTCTTGTACTCACTAAGATGGATCTGGTTTGAGATTGAACAGTTATTATTATTAGACTGATGAGTAGGGGCTCTTTCACTACGGCCTTTTCTTACGGCTTGTTGAGTGAGGAGAGCATCAACACCATTCCATTTATAGGCTTGTTGCGTTAGAACCTACTCAAATCTTTAACTTAAGGCTGTGATGGGTTGGGTGGTTTGGGTCATTGACTCAGGGGGCTCCTTCTTTGTGGCCTTTTCAGACTTATTGAGTGAAGAGAGCGTTAGCAACTTGGTCATTTGTGAGTTTATTGAGTTCAACCTTTAAAATCCATCTGCATCATAGAATTCAGGATGTAGAGGTTAATGTTTTTCCAACTAAGTTGATTGAAGCTTCCAAAATTGGGAGTTATTTTGACTTGATCTTCGACATTTGACGAATCTTGGAGAGAATATTTTTCTTAATATTTAGGGCTGTCATTTTATGCGTAGAAATATATTCTTTTTGTTTCTGCAAGAACATGCAACTCTGATAATAATAGCAATTATGGATATATTCAGGGATCTCGGCTTAATGTTCGATGTCAACGTAAATATATATACAAGAAGGCCCCCTATTTCACGGGAGAGGATTGAACAAACTTGATAAAAAAAGGCTCCTGTTTAATAGGGGGATTGAAGATTAGCTTAGAAATATATCACAGAGTTTGAACTTTTTTAATATAAATAAACGTAGCTCAATCTGATCGTCATGTATATTTATCTGAGGCTCTCGGCTTGAGGCATGACATCGACTTAGATAAATATATAAAAATGCCTCCTTTCTTATAGAGGGAATTCTAAAGTACTTCAAAAGAGCTCTAAAATAATTTAAGAAAATATATCAATATTTGAGTTGATATATTTGATCTTAAGAAAGTTTTAACATGTAATGTGATTTCATCATGTATGAAATCTAAAAATGCTGTAACATGAGAATTTTCAGAAAGTCTTAAGTAGGCATATTTATTTAGAGAACTCGGCATGAAATATGATGTCAACCTAAATAAATATACTAAAAAAAATGTCCTCTGTCTTGCAGGGAGATGTTTGCTTTATTTTAGAAATACATTCTTGTGTTACAAGAGAATTTTCAAGCAAAACTTACACAAGTATGACAGAGAGGAATAATTAGTATTCTCAATACTAGGACCAATTCTCCTTCTTGAAAAGTTAGAGGACGCACCATATGATTGAATGCTTCGGACATCCTTGCTCGGTAAACTTCTAAATTTTATTGAGCTTGGAGCTTGACCTTGTCAGACGCATCAAGCTCTTCCATCCGTAGACAGACATTCTCATCTTAGGTAAGCTCATGTTGAATGTCTACTCAAAGTGAATGTAGTTCAACTTCAAGTGACAATACTACTTCAACTCCAAATACTAGCGCATAAGGAGTGAAGTACATTCCAAATGTCATGTTCTTGTCTATCTTTAAGGCAGTTTCACTTCAAGTCTATTTCCTCCGAATTTCTTACCTTTTTCCGAGATCTTTCGATGGCGGATTTTTAGACCTGTGGTCTAAGTGTCACGCCTTGATGCTCATCATGCGGGACTTGAATTAGTAAAGATATTGTCGGGGCTGTAGGAGAAGGTCCCTTTGGAGGAACAACTCTATCCTCCCTGATGACAGGACCTTGATATTTTCTTTTTATCAGTCATTTCTTCTTAGCAAACTTGAGGACCTGATGCACTCTTGCATATATAGTTTCGAGTTTTCTCACTGGAGAAGTTGAAACCTAACGTTGTCTCAGAAGGATGATTTGAGTAAGTATTCGCTTTACCCATCTTAGGGTCAAACATGTTATGGGTTGGAACACTTTCCGTTTCAATTTTTTACTTGAACATTGACGTGGTTCATATTTCTCTTTTTCTGTTTCTTCTGAGTTAGCTTGTTTTCAGATGAAGAAGCTTTTGCATCACTACTTCTTCTCGAGGTTTCGATCTCCATATTTATTTTTCTTTCTTGTCGGGACCTTTCGATGTTGGATTCCTAGACATGCGGTCCAAGTGTCACGCCCTGATGTTCACCCTGCATGAATTGCATAAGATGATCTTGATACCCACTGAGAGTAGCCTTTTTAGAGAAGCTTTGTCATTTTGTCTGATAATTGGGTCGTGATACTTTTTCTTCATAAGTCCCTTCTCCTTAACAACTTTAAGCATCATGTGCACTCTAGACGACATAGTCTCAGGATGCCTCCTTTGTGGGATTATAGTTGGGTGTCGTTGCTTCCAAAATAATAATTTGATATCACCAGTAGAGCTATTCTTTTTCTCCAACTTGAGATTTTTAAACACATTGTGAGTGGGAACACTCACTTCTAGTATCAAGTCTTGTCACATGGCTAGTGATTCAGGCAATAATTTCTGAGCTTACAGTTCATCATTTTTACTCCTTTGCCTTCTACTCAGTTTTCCTCTAGAAGAGGAAGCTTCAGCATCATGCCTTCCTAGTGTGAAAGGTTCGATTGATAGAGTTGTGTTATTCTGGAGAACTATAGTAACATTTCTCCAAGTAACTTTAAACTTTCATTTCATTATATTTCGCTACTATTATAGCTTAGATTCGACTAGCCAAAGATGGAAAGAGAAACTTATCCCTAGTAGAGTCGCCATAAATCTATTGCCTCTGAAAATTCACCACCGGCCTTTCACATTTAAAGAGTATGATTTATGTGTCGGTGTAATTTTTAGAAGTAGATGGAATAGTAAATAAGACACTACCCAGAGATTTTGCCCTCATTTTGTGAGGACTTTAGATCTAGTTTCACGTTTCCTATAGGTGTAAGCACCTATAATTAATTACCCCTCTCAATGCTGAGAGAGACCTTTTGATTAAGGCTATTCGTTAGATCACTTAATGCGTTGTGTATAATAGCAGCATGTGGAGTTTTAGAATTAGAATTTATGAAGTTCATCATCATTAGCTTAAAGCGGATGGTTGGGGGAACGATGAAGCGCTCGATCAAGATCCCATGGTTCTATCATCCCGAGCTATCATGATCCCTAGTCTACTTTGTCAGTAGAGGAAGTAAACCCAACTTGACCGAAGGATTCTTGTCAATAGCCATGGGTTGCATCATCCAAGGAGACCTTGTAGACCTGGGGTGGTATTTCTCTAAGGAGACAGGCTTAAGTCTACCTTAGCTGACAGAGGATTTTTTGCCCTATCAGGTGCACCCCTATGATTCACATATTAAAGGGCAGAACCATTGGGGAACATACGAGCTACAGTCATGACCGTCATATAATGGTGTCATTTGGCAGCAACCACCCAATCAGATGACTCTGGTTGTAACTGCACCATATGTGAAGCCTACTAGCTAAGCCATGCAGTTAGAGGACAAGGGCCACATACTTATTGACATGAGATTGATTGAGAGTTAATATAGTTGAACACTTGATTTGACTTTGGCTTCTTTCTGAGCTTGAGTTTTCATAATTTGTCACATTCAACAAACTATTATGGAAGGTGGGTTGAATTTTTAGCTTTAAGTTTTTTTTAACTTGATGGTTTTTATTGATCAGAATTCTCATTTTTATTGATATTTAACTTATATTAATTTGATTTGAAACTTTAAACTTATTTTGATGGAAGTATCTCCCCTCGTTGAAATCTTCATTCAACACAGTCATCCTCGGGGTGGATATATTATTTTACTATTCTAGATCCTCTCAACTTTATTAATTTAATAATAGAGGATCAAATCTAATATCATATGTAGAATTAGCTTCTCAGAGATTTTATTAAGCTGAAAATATTATAATATTATTATTGAATTTTTAGGTTTTGTTAACGGACGGTCTTAAGACAGGATTCAACTTGACATCCTCGATACTAAATTTAGGCATTTAGCATAGTGTCGGGGCCCATGCGGGTGTTTAGTAATTTAGGTAATTTTATTTCTAAATTATGGATTAATTTTATATTTATTTAATTTTGCTTACCACATTTTTTAGATATTAAAATTTACTTTAAATCTCATGTCGAAATGCGTATTTATAACTCATATAATTTCATCTAATTAATGAAATCATTGATTTTAAAAATTATAATTAGAATAAAATTTCTCTTATAATAATTGGATTTTTAGGTTTTGTTAACCTAGGTTAAGACCAAGCAGGAAGCTTGCTCCTCACCACTTGAATCTAAATATTCAGCATTGTGTCGGGGCCCATGCGGATATTTAGTAATTCAGATAATTTTATGTTTAAATTATGAGATTAATTTTGTATTTTTAATTTAATTAGAAACCTTTTAGTATAGATAATTTTATCTAATTAATGAAATCATCGATTTGAACATAATAATTAGAATGGAATTTCTTCATTTTCAGATTGAAAGAAGCTCAATAATTTATAGAGAATTTAATTTAGCATCGTCATCTGTCTACTTGTACAAAGAATTTTAGATCCGGTGAAATTGAAGGCGCTTTAAATTGTTCTAATATCTTATTAGATCCCTTGGAATTTTAATTAATTTCTTTGATTCAAAGTTGTTTAGTCTTTGGATCTTCAATAGACTCTCATTTATATCTATTGATGATCTTCAGACTCGTTACTATCTCTGCTCAATTTATCTTTGATCCAATTTTAGCATTTAATAAGATGAATAATATATTTCAAATATTTTTTATGAATTCCTTGATTATGCTTATTAGCAATCCTTCAATTTCTTTAGGAATCTCTTATGAATCCTTTGATTTTCTTTAATTTCTTGGAGTGAATTATATTTGAAGATTATATCTTAATTCCAAAGGGACTTCTTGTGCTTTGATTAGATATTTAATTAGACCATCTTTCACATCGATTGAAATGAGGTATTGAAGTGCTAAGCTAATATTTATCATCAAAATATTCAACTCTTTTTCAATCACTTCATGATCGAGTATCTGAATATAGTTCCAAATATTGCATATTTCAATCTTAAAAATGATTGAAATTTTCTTTGGATTATCTCAACGTGAAATTCAAGATAATTCAAATATTGAGTGAGAGATGTTTGTTTATTTGAGAGCATTTGACTAATTTTTGATTTCAATTGGAGTCTAATTTTGATAATTTTGTTTACTTCAAAATTTTGCAAACTCAAATTATATTTTAAAATTAGCATAGAATTTTTAATTTAAACCAATTTATTTGATTTTGTTAATAAAATTATGAGAATTTTGTGGCATTTAGCATCATTGTCCGCGGGCTACATCAACTATTTTGGCCTATCGTCGCACGATGAGCATGACGGTTGGTGTTTTGAAGCACCTCGGTCGAATTTCAATCTCGTTATGCCCTGATGAGCATAAGGCCTTCAATCCTGCATAAAACTCAAATATATATGAATTTTCAAATATTTAAATCTCTCTTTTTTTAAGTCCCGATTTAGTCGAAATTTTGGCGGCGTTAATATAAGTGGTACTGCTAACAAGTTTATTTACTCGATAAGCGCAATGAGCATTCTGGCGATGTGTAATGCGCCAGTCTTTCATTAAGCTCTATTAAGCATTAATGGAGTCTTCAAATGCCTTGTCCTTAAGTGTTGCAGCTGCCAATAACAGTCTATCCTCAAGAGCACCTATCTGTCCCCGAACATCAAACTGAAGTAGTAAGCCTAAAGCATTTAGAAACACCTGTGCTTGATCAGAATCACTTATTTGCAACTCTTTCCAGATTTATTGATCATACCCTTCTAAAACTTTGCCCAGGGGAGCATTACCTTCCAAATAACAAACAGCAACATGCCTCCAGTTATGAGTGTACATTAATGATGAACAAGAACTCCATGTGGAAGAACAAGATTCCAATAATTCCACTGCTTCATTGACGCGACAATCATACTATAAGACATTCCATAGACAATGCTATGACCATATGTCAAATCTGTTAATTTCCCATCCTCTCTTTGCAGCAGACTTAGCTTCAGCCTGTTTTACCAACTCAAAGTGCTGACTCAGTGCTGCCTCCTCATCCCTCCTATCTCCAACCAGCAGAACGATTGATCCATAAACCTCCTTCTCAAGGCCTGAGGTGGCTATGACAAGTAGGGCTGAGGCCTTCAGCAGAACCTTGGAGCAAAGGAAGTGAGCGGTGAGGGCATTGCCAATTACATAGGCGGAATCATTGACAGGGGCCTCGAGGATGATTGTGCAGTTCCTACTATAGGATAGCACTTTGTCATATGAGTTTTTGCAAATTCTATTATATATCACATTCCTCTTTTGAAAGAAAATTATGATAGATAAAAGCCTTGGGCTCCCAAGAGAGTAGCTCCGTCCACTGCTTTCCTCTCTTTGTCGTCCCAACAGGATTGGAAATTTCTCTTTCGACACAGCGGATGCCTTTTGGGGAGATATTGGACTCGACGAGGATGGAAAATATACCCAAACTGAGCAGCATGAGTAGGACCCCGAAAATAGTAGGAGGACCAAAAGCACCAGTGTGTACGACGCCGATTTCTTGCTTGATAAAAACCCGAGAGTGCCGCAAAACCCTCACCATGGAAATGACTGAGAATTCAAGGTGGTCAGATTCTAGTTTTTCCCATGAAAGAGTGGTAAAGGGATCAGATAGAGAAAAGAGAAAGTGATGGACGAGGGGAAGAGTCGAACGTGCGTGAGGTATTTTTTTTTCCAGCCATCTGCGGTTTCTCGCAATTTTTTTTTAAGGGCGGATCAAACGAGACGTGAACAGATGAGGAAGAGCCGAGCGTGCATGAGCCAAAAATCGATTGGAGTGCTTTCGGTTTTTTTTTATTTTTGGAAAACTTTCCGAGCACAGGAGTGGAATCGGTAGTGGGATGAAGCAACTGAACCTTGTGCGGATCGTGCGGCTGAGCGAAAGATACAAGAGAAAATTAAGATTAATTTAAACGTCATCATACTCCGAGGCTCCCCATTTGCTTCACAGTTGGTCGAATTGAACACGAAAGGTCTTGTTTAATAGTTTTCGATGTTTCAGCGATAACAACATAGTCCGTTTCACAAAAGGAGCTCATTCGGATATCGTCGAAGCCTCTTGACTTCAATATACGTAAAATTGCATATTCTATTTAATTTTCTTCATTAGATAATAATTAGTTGATATGAAATATCAATTTGAATTAATTTTGATATTAGCCTTGTGCGTGCGATTTCATGATCGAGCGTCGTTTTGTCCGTTGACAGCGAATTGGATCTCAAAATGTGTTTAATTGCGCTCAACATTCACATAAACATCGAATTGGCCTTGAATATCTTATTTGAAAGGATTGATGTTTGAAGCTAATCCTTTCAATTTTAACGGTGGTTGTTTGGATATTATCGCAGCTTCCTTACTCCGATATGCATGTTGGCATATTGACAGCTCGATCACTTGCTCGGTTGATTGTTGCATTGTGCAATATTTATATTCTGATCAATTTCGATGTTTTGAACGTGATGGTGAAATCCGTTCGTCGATCAGAGGTCATTTGGGCATCATCGTCCCGACTCGATATCGCGGTACATTAATAACCGATCGGTTGATTGATCGTTATATTGTGCAATATTTATATTCCAATCAATTCGACATTGAATGCAATGAAATTGTTCATCGTCGGTCGTTCGGCCGATTTGTATGTTTGGAGCATCTCAGTTTCGATTTGCGAGCTGTTACATCAAAACTTCGTCGAATTTGGATTTTAAGCTCGACTTGACTGATGTATCACGTTTGGAGGTCAACATATTTGTGTGTGTGTGTGTCTGTATGTATGTGTGTGTGTGTGTGTGTGTGTGTGTGTGTGTGTGTGAGTTATCAAACTAGACTTCTCACAAATGATTGGATCACATACAACGATGACGATGAGTTATCAATGAAATATCGCTCAAATTAAGTTAAATTTATCTCAAAAAAATTATCAATGTTATCCTGACAATATTTGCTAGCAAAATAGATCGTTTCGATGCATTCAAAATATTAAAAATATCTAAAATAAACTGTTATTTTATATGGTCAAATGCATGAATATGAAATGCACAATCACTTGTGTGAATAAAATGATGACACAGAGATGGAGACATGCATGACCCGGTAAATTTTGCAATATATATACACACACAAACACACACACATGATATGCAAATAAAAAAATGATAGATAGATAATACAAAAATTAAATTAAATTAAATTGTTAAACTTTGTTCAACTTATTATTATATATTAATTAATTGTATAATATAGTTATTATCACACACACACACACACACACATATATATATATATATATATATGTGTGTGTGTGTGTGTGTTGTGTGTGAGTAAATTAATTTAAAGTCAACAATAAATTTTGATCTGATCAATTATGTAATTTGATAAATTAAAACTTACAATATTGTCTAAAATTATTTTTCCATGAATTGAAATTCATTTGTATTATAATATTTTACTTTTTTATATAAAAATTTGTATTATAAATTTACTCAATTTAAAAAAGAAAAAAAAACTCGAAACATCGGATGCCCGGAAATCCTGCAAAATCCCTTTCCAAAAAAATCCTGCAAAATCCGGAATCCTTCCTGTCATCACCACTTCTTCGTGCGAGTCGCCCGCCAGTGTTCCATCCCATCTGCTCATCATTCTAATTTTAAAATAATAATAATAATAATAATAAAACTTGAAGTTATACCAAACAAACAAACAAACAAAAGGCATTTGAAAATAATCCTTTTTTTTTCAAATCATAATGTTAACAGAGCATGCAAACAAGTTTACAAGTTGAAGATAGAATCTCAAAGCGAATTGTTATGCCAACTATTATATTAGAATATATGAATGTGATCAGAAGTTCTGAATATTATGGATCATTGCTTTGAAAAGACATATCTTTCACAAAATATAAAACTTAAAGAGCGATACTTGTACACATTACGAGAAAATTTAGTACTCAAATCATTGCATCAATATGAGTACAAGCCATCTAGAGTTGCAAGTCAATTGAACATATATTTTGAGATAATTATATGCTCCTAACCACAACTTCAAGTTTTGTGCAAATAACTAGATGACTCTTATATATGCATGTTTTAAGAGAAATTAATTTATCTATAATACTTTTAAAAAAAGTTTAATTGTCAATTGATTAATTTACATGCTTTACTGAAAATTAAAAACATAGCTTCAAATGCCTCTATAAGCATGTAAAACTTCTAACTTATACAAAATTCAATGAAATTGAGAATGAATTGAATGGGCCTTTACCTATAAGGTGATGATGTAAATCACATACAATCCAATCCACCTATTAGGGATAAGTGTTGACAAGATTGATTATAAGTTTAGTGTTTAATCATTAAGAGAGTAATTTTATTTTACCTTTGCATATGACCATCAAAGGTTATAATATAAATTTTCTTATTTAAAATCATAAACTCTCTATTTTGATATGAAAATACAATCATAAGTTTTAACTATTGACCTCTTAGTAGGCAAGCAAAGTTGACAAGGTATATACCCTAGTATGATTATGCTTATTGTAGATTTCAATCAGATGGATTTTATCTTAAAAATAAAATTATCAAATTGTAACATGAATATTCAATCATTCACGCCTCGATGATAATTTTATTGAATGTATATTTCAACCGAGGATATCACAATCAAGTTATATTGAAGAATTAATGTTAAATATGATAAATTCAAATTTCTTTCAAATACAAAAACTATAAAAGAAGCTTAATTTAAATGTCTAAATGAAAATCATTAATCTAAAGTCTTAAAAGCAAATCCAATCCATCCTCCTTTCATAATCATTTGTCAGAGGTGATAAATTAAGAAAATTTTAGCTCACGAAGGAGTCAATGTCAAATCATTTTCTACTATGTTCACTCTCAATCAATCTCATGTAATAAGGATGTGACCCCGTGTCATTTGTCGTGGGTGGTAGTAAGCTTCACATATGACTTTAGTTCGACATAGTTCTTTGATCAGGTGGCTACTTCTAAATGATGTCATTATATTATGGTCATGACTATAGCCATATATTTTTCCATAAGCTTTTATATTTGATGAAAAAAACAAACACCATGAAATCTACTAGGGCCTTTTGGGATGCAACTCATTTCTTAAGAATTCTTCTTGATTGGGTCAACTACCTCTTCCAACTAAGTAAACTGGGGATCATGACAACCCATGATGACGAGACTATGAGATCTTGATCGGGCGCATTATCATTCTCCCAATCATTCATTTTAAGTTAAATGATGATGAAATTCATAAATCTAAATTCCATAACATCATATGTTGATACTATACGCTACACATTTAACAATATAATGACTAGCCTCAATTGAAAGTACTCTCTCAATATTGAGAGGGATAATTAACTATGGATGCTTGCGCTTATAAGAAACTTGTAACTAGATCAAAAGTCCTCGTAATATGGGGTGAAATCTCTCGGTTGTGTCTTATCTACTATTTCATCTATTTTCTAAAAATTTGGCTGACATTTAATCTGCTCTCTTAATTGAGAGGTTAGTGGCAATTTTGAAAACTCACAATTCTTATATATTTAAATATCTAATATTAAAAGTTAAATATTTATTTATCTAGGATTTACCTATACTTAAAAAATGCATTTCACTTTTAAAAAGTGAGTGAAAATAATATTTTTTGATGTGATATTGAAGATTAGGATGTTATATGTAATAATTGAAGTTTAGATATTATATATGTGAATATATATGAATTATGGTATGTATGTAAATCTCCCTTAAAAAAATTTAGGAAGAATCTTAAGTCAATTTAACTTAATTATTAAGTTGAATTCAAGCCATATTTAAATTAAATATCAGATTTTTTTTATAGCCTATTGTATCTAAATTCATGTGAGATTTGTAGAAGTTGAATCCACACGATCCAGATATCATTTCTAAACAAATTCAATGTTCAGAATGTATCGATGCAATCCGTTTTGAGATTGGAGGCCATTTGAGCAACATCGAGGTTGATTGATATGAATTTTCACAAATTGTTCCATACTCGACCGAATTGATCACGGAAAATCTCGTTTCATAGGTTTCTATATTTCGACAACAATGGTACAACCCGTTCGCAAAAGTAGCTAGGTTGGACGATGTCGAGCCTCCCCACTTTGATATGTGTAAAATCACATTTTCAATTAAAATTTAATATATTTGCACAATTATACTTATGAATTTATTTATAGGTCAACAGATGAATATTACAAATTAGAAAAAAATGCTAATGATCAAATTTAAATGCTCATCTTCAAATAAAAAAGAATCAATATATTTTGACTAAATTTATTTTAAGATAAATCAAATAAATTAATTAATTAATCAAAGTTCGAAAAGTTTTATAAATTTAACTCAAAATTTACATCTTATGCAACTGTGCAATGTTGAGTGAACGGAGAATTTTCACGAGTATATGGAGATAGATTGACATCGCTCCACTCAGCTTCACATGCAACATAGAGGTTACAGCTGCTACGAAAGAGCTTTGTCACATCCAGTTTCAAAGTTATCCAACGCATGCCAAGCGAATATATGTAAGTTTTCCCAATAATCTTCAAATATGATCCGCCGCTCTCTTCCATGGAAGAACATTCGATAGATAGTCGTTCGTCGGTCGGATCATCCGGATGGGGATTTAAAATATGCTTCGGCAACATTAGTTTAATCCTTTTTAATCTGATCCTTGGAGGCCTTTCGTCGAGCATGTAGAGCTTGCAATCTTCGCCAATGGCATAAAACCGCCCGTCGCCAGCGAGAGCGATATCGCTTATGCCTTTACTTCTTTCCAACAAAAAAAACGCCACCTTTGGCCATTACCATGCCGGCAAAATGCAATCCTTCTGTCTGTGTACCATCCTATTCGGCTGGTTATTTCGACCATGCCGGCCACTGCAACGCCGCCAGAGCTCGAAGAGACGACCACCTTCAAGAGCTGTAAGTCAGATGCTTCAGGAACAATAGGATTGAGTTATTATAATGGCTGAGTAGCTCTGGGGACAGACGGGGAAATATGAGTTTATGATTTGATACGGGATCAAAAGAAGAGTTTCATCTTCTGGCTTACGAAGACGATCCATCTGTTGGAAAAGCATACGCAAGAGGAGAAAAATCTTGGGACCATAATGGCAACGAGATAGAGTGGCTTCTATTATTGCTGACGCTTGTAAATTTGATGGCGTTGTCAATACTGTCGAGGTCTATGTCATAGCGTGGAAGAATGCTGGGGACAGGCATGGCAGCATGCCATTGGGAGCAGACTGATCTAAAGGAAATGCGATCAATGCGTTGATATAGCTTTAACTTATCTCTGATGATTATTAACAAGTCAAGAGGGAGATCTGACCATGATGAAAACGTTGAGGAAGAAGACGACATGGAAGAAGAAAAGAAGAGATAATCATTTAATGTTTCGAAAGAGTTCTGGACAACTCTCCCGCAGGGTTCGGTTTCCACCTTGTACTTATAAATCTTTTTTTAGCAATGAGGACTGCCCGAGAATAGACGGGGAGACGGTCTCCATTAATTTTGTGGGTTAACAGTTGTAATCTTCTGGCGGGAAGAAATAGCAACCGTAAAAACAAGACCAAAGTTTTATTAAGAATTTCTTACAAGTGCTATTTATATCAACAATATAAATCTAAAGATATCTATATTTAGGGCATCTTTGCGCAAGTGCTAATGTGATAATAAAATAAAGATTTTTAATCAATTTACATATAATTCTTACGCATTTACACGTATAATATCTACAATTTGATATTTAAAAATATAATAATTTTTTTTTGCATGAAAAAGTACATTTCACTATAAAAAAATTAATTATCATGCTATTTTTTATATAATACTAAAATTTTAGTGATTTTTATATAAATATGAAAATTTAGATGTTAGATATATAAATATATAAAATATATATTATTTAAATAAATACCTTTAAAATTAATAATCTAAGATATCACATCAAATGATATCTCTTTATAATAAAAATTTATCACAAAAAAAAATCTAGTGATAAATTCATACTCTTGAATGAAAAACTCAGAAATATTAATAGATGTTATAGAGCATTAATCATATTTCATAACTTAACAAAGTATATTGGCAATTCATCAAGATGACTTTTCAAATTTATGTTGCTGAGCTTTTGTGATTCCTTTTTTTTTTTTCTCCTTATCTTTCCTTTTCTTCTAACCATTCTCATTTCTCTTTATCTCAATAACAATAACAATAATAACAGCAACAAAAAAAAATTTATCACAATATGTCTCTCAATTCTCCTAATCTCCTTAATAAGAATTCAATATTAATGTATGCATCTATAAAAAATTAAGCTTCCACACATTAAATTATTTATAGCTCTTAATTTAAAGCAAAATTTGTATGCATAATATCTTTTATAATTTCACTTATATGAGATAGTCAAATTAGTCATTTTCTTTTTTAAAAAAAAATATTGCCCTTCACTTTTATCATAACATATAAATTTATCTTTCCTAAGAGTAGAGACTAATTCCACCCCTGAGCAAATTTTATTTCTCCTATTAAATCCATGTATAAGCTTCTCTTCATGAGAGAGAATTTTATTTATTTATGAAAGATATGACATAAAATTTTTATATCTTTATATATCTAATATCTAAAATTTTATATTTATATATAATAATCAAAATTTTAATATTATATCAAAAATAGCATCATCATTATTTTTTATTTATTTATTTATTTATTGAGATGAAATACACTTTTCATGCATAATAAAATATTATATTTGCAAATATCAAATTTAAGTATTAAATATATAAATTTATAAGATTTGTATGTTGTTTGTTATGTTTTGATGAGAAGGTGATGATATGATATATCAAGTATCAATATCATCATATCATTTTAAAATATTTGAATACTCCTCTTTTAAATACAAAGGGTTAAATTATATAAAAATTATGAGATACTGTCATCAATTATATATTATGTGTAGGCTTTGTTAAGATTATGGTACCTTAATTGTTGTTTGATATGCTCTTGAAGTAAAAGTTGTGAAAAAATGGACAAATTATATGTGAAAAAATAAGGTCATAAATGATCAACTAACACAAAATTTGCAAGAAAATAAAATAAATTTGTAACAAATCAACAAAAAAAAAAAGAGAATTGCCAAAATCACTACGAACCTCTTAATTTCCCAATTAAACATGAAAAATATATACAAAATAAATAAATTGAAATTTCATCATAAAAAAGTTTGGATCCAGAAATCTATTTCCAACTGTGTACTTAAAACAAATCGAAAAGAAAGATGATTATAGAGATTGTGATCTACTAGAAGCGTGAAGCTCGGTGTTCCTCTCTTCTAATGCGTCCTATCTATCTTTCAAGCAATGAAAGAAAGTTGTATGGAAATTTTTTTACCAAATGGCATAAAGCAAGAGGGAAGAGAGAGAGAGAGAGAGAGAGAGAGAGAGAGAGAGAGAGAGAGTGGATAAGCGGGCATGCCGACTTATGGATGGCGAAGCTTGGATTGTTACTCTGAAATAATGGGGAAAACCAAGAGATGTGTGGTTTAAGTCGATTAATTGAATGAAAATGATCACTCACTATTCATGTTAATTAAGCGATTATTTTTCATAGCAAGACTCTCTATAAGATTTAGAGTCATTTCATGAAACATATTTGAATGTAATAATATACACTCACATAACATGCATGCACACATAAATATGTATACACAAACATAATGCATCATTAGAAAATGTTCCATCATGCAAGAATCTTGATTTCATGACATTAAATTTTGATTTTAATAATTTATTATATTTTGGATGCCTAACAACATCAAAAGTGGTTTAATTTGATTTCAAACAAGAAGAAATCAAGCACTTGAAATACAATTTAAAATTTTATAGCATTTATCGAAGGACCAAACAATTCTTGGATGATTATGATATATATAGATTAAATATGGTCAAACTTTCAAAATAGAATAGTAGATAAGACAGTACCCAGAGATTTCAGCCTCATTTTGTGAGGAATTTAGATCTGGTTCCAAGTTTCCTTATAGGCAACATAGTTAATTACCTCCCAATCGAGTGAACTTTTGATTAGCTAGTTATTAGATAGCTAAATGCATAGCTATAAAAGTAGCATATAGTTTGAAATTTAAGCTTATGAAATTCATCATATTAACTTAAGTAGATGGTTAGAAGAATGATGATGACACTACCAGAGATTTCACCTCATTTTGTGAGGAATTTAGATATGGTTCCAAGTTCCTTATGAGCAAGCAACATGTTAATTACCTCCCAATCTAGAACTTTTGATTAGGGCTAGTCATTAGATAGCTAACTGCATAGCGCATAAAAGTAGCATATGAAGTTTAAAATTTAAGCTTATGAAATTCATCATATTAACTTAAAGTGGATGGTTAGGAGAATGATCATTAAGATCCCATGGTTTCATAGTATCATGGTCCCTAGTCAACTTTGAAAGACAATAACTTTAAGGATCCTTATCGGTCATGGGTTGCGTTGTCGAAAACCTTTAGATGCAGGGGTGCTAAGGAGACAAGTTTAAGTCTACCTTAGTTGATGAGACGTCTGAACCATATAGTTCATAACTCAAGGGAGCCATTGGGAATATATGGGTGTTGATCTCACTTTTGGGTGAGGATTCAATCTTCCCATCATAATGAATCTTCTAGATACTAAGAACTCCTTAGTCAAAGGACACTTATAGTGGCTAAGTAAACACTAAACCTAGAGACTTTAGAAGGGTTTTCCATAGGATTAGGCTAAGCCTTAAGACTAAGGATACACCACCTTATGGCCTAACCCATGAAATCCAATCACCTAAGTCCAAATAAAATCAAATTAAATTAAGATTAAACCAAATTGAAGCAAACCAAAAGCACATAATGAATACATAAATAAATAAACTCAAAAATAAATTCAAATAAGATTCAAGGTGATAAATAGGTCATTTGACTTTTAAAGTAAAATAGTCAAGTCAAAGTCAACCAAAAATCCAAATTAAATCACTCAGGCTCAAAATCATCAAATGAACATATTTAAATATAAAATTAAACAAATTTAAATCAAATGAGTTAATTTGATCATTCAACCCAATAAGCTCAATTTGAAATAAAATGGATTTAAATCAAAATTAACATCAAATCAAATAAAACTAATCATTTTGAATTATAATGATCACTTAAGCAAACATGATTGGAGCTTAAACACATCTTGATTGAGTCAAATAAAATATTTAACTCAACTGAACTTGATTTGACCCATTTGAACACAAAATGGGTTAAACCCAAATCAAGGAATTGACCCAAATAATTGATTAAGAATATTTCAAATAATTCATAAAACATAATTAAAACATAATCTAAACATAAAATGACAAATTGAATCACATAAATCAACATAACCAATTTTAGTCAAAGTTGATCAAACCTTGGTCAAACTTGGGTCAAAGTCAAAATTTATTCAAATTAAACAAAATTAATCAATCAAAACTCTCATAAATGATCAATTAAACATAACTAAAGCAATCCAAAGCCAATAGTTAAATCGGGTTGCTTGAACCCAACTCATTTAGGTCAACTTTGGTCAAATTCAATATTAATCCAAATTAAACAAAATTAATCAATCAAAACCATCATGAATGATATATTAAACATAATTGAAGTAAATCCAAAGCCAATGAGTCGAATTAGGTTGCTTGAACCCAACCCAACTCATTTGGGTCAACCTTGGTCAAACTTTTCAAAATTAAACCAAATTAAACAAAATTAATCAATCAAAAGCATCATAAATAATAAATTAAACATAATTGAAGCAAATTCAAAAGCCAATGAGTCAAATCGGGTTGCTTGAACTCAACTCATTTGGGTCAACATGAGTTGTCCCAATCTAAATTGATCCCAAATTAGATAAAACACTGAAATCATCATGTAAAAAGCTGAATTTAAATCTTTTTGATTCTATAAAATCAAGAGAGAGAGAGAGAGAGAGAGAGAGAGAGAGAGAGAGAGAGGAAACACACAATCTTGTAAAATCTCCTCATTCAATTCCCCCCACTCCTCTTGCACTTAATAGAAATGACCTCGCAAAAGTAAGAGAGGACTTTGAGTTAGAATCCAAAGTCCCCAATCAACCATGGCCACCCAACCATCTCACATCACCATTAATGGTAATTTTCGGCCACCATTAAAGGAGGGAGAAAAGACACGAAGGGATCCAATTCTTGCATTAGAGCTCTAAGAACTCCAACCACCAAGAGAAACCCGATTCCCACTTCAAATTGATAGAAAACCATTAAATCTAAGCGAATTACGGTGAAGTGTGATGAAGGTTGTCAATTATGATTTTCGGTAAGACAAGAGTTTAGATTCATTCTAAAGCTTCATCTCACATCCAAGAGTGAGTTTGAATCATCTCACAAAAATAATCCCAGGTAATTTTAAAATCTCATACAACCATAGGATCTCTTATTTGTGATGATTCTTGCTCGATTTTAGAATTTTTCTTAGATATCCCTTGCATTCTTCATTTTATACATCCTAATGTAAAATAGAAGATTTCTGGTGAGAATAGAGCCCAATCGGACCCCATTTCATTAGTTTCACAATTTATCGGTCGTCGTCATTGTCCCGAGGAAGCAAAGCAAAGCCCATCCGATCTTCCGTTCAAGGAAATGGACGGCTAAGATTAGCGCCAAATTGTGTGATTTTAGCCCGTGATTGAGTTTGATATGAACCATCACATGATCGATGTCGATCTAACCTATCGTTCCACGTGATTTCACGCTCAAAGTCCATGCGCTACCAACGCATGCACCAGCGCGGCGCACGCCATAAGAAAATGGTCAATCAGCGATGTGCGGGTGCCATGTGGTGTTGACGGCGGAGAAAAATGGTTTTTCGATTTTAAATTAATTAAGTTTCATGAAACTTCAAAACTTCATAAAAATAAAATACTCAACGAAAAATTGTAAATAAGGGCTTGTTGTATTCGTATTACTGAGAGGAATCCAATGAGACCAAAATCCCCAATTTATATTGAGTATTTTGAGCTTAATTTAATTTTTAGTGAAAATAAAATTTCATCAATTAAACCAAAAATGCTCATCGGATTGATATGAAATTCTAAAGAATTGAAATTAAATCTAAAATACACTTATCATAAAAAAATTTCAAGTAAAAAAGACTTCTGGATTGAGAGATATTAAATTTTGAAGTTTAGATTGACTATTTTAATAAAATAAATTAAATAAAAGTTCAGAAAATCATAAAAATCTTCAAAATGGCTTAAAATCACTTCAGTTAACATGTGAAATCCTTGGGAAAGTGATATGATCTTTTGAAGCTTAATAAACCTAAAAAAACATTTAAGATTAACAAATTAAAATGAATCAAAATGAAACTTATAATAATTAAAACATTAAATCGAGAAATGAAATAACACTTAAGCAATTAACAATCAAACCTCAAATAAAAAAATCACATAATCTTCAAATGAAATTAAATTAAACATAAACTTAAAACTAATTAAATTAATGAAACTCAATTAAATGATTAAATTTTAAATTAAACTCATAATTAAACAAATAATGAAACTTTAATATAAATCAAATTAATTTAACTAAACCTATATCAAACATCAAATCTTAATCATATAAATTCACTTAATAAATTAAAGTAAATTGAACATTGATTAATCACTAAACTCTAAAATAAAATTAATTATAAATCCAATTCATCCTAGCTAAGCACTTAATTTCAATCAACTTAAATCAAATAAAGCTAACGTAAACTTAATCAAATTAATATATAAATCACATCCAATTCAGTCCATTATGAATAAGATAACTAATTAACCATTAAATGCATGAACCTAATAACTAAATTAAAGATAAATTCAATTAAAGTATTAAATGAAATTTAATAGACATAATAAATAAATGAAATCAATAAAACTCTAATTATAAATGATCATGCTTAATTGAAATAAAAATAAGCAATTAATTTACTTAATCTAATCAAACAACAACAACAACAACAACAACAACAACAACAACAACAATAACAACATTAACAACAATAACAACAACAATAACAACAACAACAACAAATCAACAACAACAACAACAACAACAACAACAAATATAATAACAATAACAACAACAACAAATCAACAACAAATAACAACAACAAATAATAACAACAACAACAACAATAATAATAATAATACTAATAATAATCATTTAGTTAATGAATCCAAGTAAGACACTTAATTAAATATATCTCACTCATATATAAGTAATTAAACCATTAATTCCTAATTAAATAAATATTTAATTAATGTAATAATTTAAAAAATGGAATTATCCTTAATCAAACATAATTAATTAAAAATTTAATTAATGCAAACTTAATGAATTAATCCATTATCTTAATGAACCAAACTGATTTAAATAAATCTTATTAAAATTAATTCTTAAATCAAACTCCAATCAAACACATAATTAATCCACAAATTAATTTGATCACACCTTTTAAATAAGCTAATTAAGGTAATTAAATTAATCATATTAAACCTAAGCTTAATCAAACATAAATTTGAACTTAATTAAATTGCAATTAAATGTCAATTAAATCCTAAATTAAACATAAAATATCAAATCATTAATTGCATCATTAATCTAAACGAACATGAAATTAAATTAAAAGTTTCAACAAACAAATGACCTAAATCAAATAAAATTAAATTAAATTAAGATAGACTCTCATCAATTTAATACATAATCAAATTAAATCTAGTTCAACCTTCTTAAATAAGATAAACAAATTAATGATTAAATGTATGAAATCAAAACACAAATCAAACTTTAATAAACACGATAAATGAATGAGATTAAAATAAAATTCTAATAAAAAAATAATCAAACTCAATTCTAAATAAAAGTTAATTAATTTAATCCAATCAAACTATAAATAAATGAATCATAATCAAATCAAAATATAAAATTAAATCTAAACTCTAAAGTCATCAAATCATATCCAAATTCCAATAAATATCAAAATTAGTTAAACAAAGATGAAACCCAAACAAACCTATTGAACTAAGATAAGAGGTTGATCATCAAACTAGAGAAATAAAATCAATATATATAAACTAAATAACTGAATTTAAGAAATCAAACCCTTAAATGGAATTCAAATAAAAGAGTACACTAAACTTCAAAAAAATCATAAGTTAATTGGAATACATTCACTAATCTAAATTAAACTTAAATGAAATAACAAAATCAATGAGCCTAAACCACATCAAAATAATATTAATCATAATATAAATTTAAATCTTAAATTGAAATCTAAAAGAAAGAAAATTAAATATTAACTTAAAGGATATTTAATTATCAAAATTTAATTAAATCAAAATTTCTAATTCAAAATTAATCAATCAAAATACATATAATTAAACAAACTTAAACTTTATTAGATGTTAATTTAAAGGATATTGAGTTATCAAAATTTAATTAAATAAAACATATAATTCAAAATTAATCAATCAAAATACATGAAGATTAAACAAACTCAAATTTTAAAATCTAAATTAATCAATCAAAATACCCATCTTTTCTCTTTTCGGGGTGTACGGAGGAACCCGATCGCATCAGCCTTTTATGCTTTTATGCAATTTATACATGTTTGATCAATGTTGTGTTTATATTATGCATTAGAACATCATGATTTTCATAATTTCTTTATGTTTGATGCTTTAATGTGTTGCA
Organism: Cymbidium sinense; assembly: GCA_021442155.1. Lineage (NCBI taxonomy): Eukaryota > Viridiplantae > Streptophyta > Magnoliopsida > Asparagales > Orchidaceae > Cymbidium > Cymbidium sinense. The sequence goes on along the minus strand of CM038221.1, from coordinate 119,858,143 downwards.
TGGATGCGATAGACTCTTAGGGTAAAATGATTTTTCTACCTCAATTAATCACTCATAATTAAGTTTTTTACAACTCGTAACTTCACATAAAGCCTAGGACATAAATCAAGATAATTAGAAGATTTAGCAACCCCTTAGTAGAATATTGTATGTTTAACATCATGCATTCATATTATTTCACTCTTGCTAAGAGAGGGTTTTCATCCTTGCACGATAGGGAAGGCTTGACTTTGAGCCTCCTCCATGTTGGAAAATACCTCTTTTCTCTGATTTAGCCTATAATCCAATTTCATCATGCACGTAGGCATCAATGTTCTAAAGCCTATCTCCAAATGGAGAGTCAAAGTTAATATAAAATTTGAAAAGATTTTACATTAGACTAAGTCATTGCTCATGCCACTCATGCTCTAGTCTCTTAGGGAGTGGGTTTAAGGACTTTAATTTCTTTATAAATAAATAAAAACCCAACTATCTTACAAATTCATAAGACCAAATCACATAGTTTTAAAGCATAGGAGGAGTTAGCTGGATGCCACTCGTGTGGTTATAAGTCCAAGCGGGTGGCTTATCCTCTTTTATGGATTAGACTATATGCCCATTTTTGCTTAGATTTAGGTCATGCTTTAGATTATGCCAAAGCTCTTTAGACTTAGGATCCGAGGTTGCTATTTCCTTTAGGCTACAAGTATAAATAATCACCTCTTAAGCATTTCTACAATCTTATGTTGATTGGATTATAATCCCTAGCAATCTAATAAAATTTCAACTCAAATGATTAAATCTCTTCAATTTCAAACATATAAAGCCCAATCATAAGATAGATTGGAATGCTCATTAGGTTTCCTAGTATCATGAGTATTTTCTACTCATTCCCTTTGGTTTTGATAATAAGTCTGCTCTTCAAGCAATCCCATTTGATTTTCCAAATATAACTAATTCATTGATAGTCTAGCCTTGAAATCTTTAGAGACTCTAATTGTCTACTTTAACTGAGAGTATTCCAAAAAGATTCCATCTCTCAGGAGGTAATTAATTATGTGGGCTTGCCTCCATAGGAAACTTAACAAATCTGGCTTAATATAAATCTTACTTTATTTTTTCATGTAAAGTAAGAGAAAAATCTCTGGTACATTCGAAGATCCATCATGCTTTAAGAGTCCTTATTAGGTGATTAGGTCCATTATAGGGTGATGATTTCTATCTTTCGAGATAGTGCATCATTCCTTAATGTCATACCTGATCACTTCAATAAGTACCCTCTAAAATCTGCATGGTGTCCCACATCCAAAAATAAACACCATAATAGGCTACAATTGTGACCGTAATATAATGGAGTGTGCCGGCCAAACCATCCGATTAGAGGACTCTGGTCGTAATCATATTATATGTGGAGCATGCCGGCCAAACCACTCAGACAGAGGACATGGGTCATGTCCTTACTGCATGAGATTGATTAAGAGGGAACATAGTTGTGTACTTGACTTGACATTGGCTTCTTTATGAGCTAGAGTTTTCTTAATTTATCATCTTCAACAAACAATTATGGCATGTGACTTGAATGGAGTTTGCTTAAAGTTTTTTGATTGAATTTCATTTAACCATTTAACACTTAGTAATTTATCTGAGTTTATATTTGTATTTGTACTTGATTTTGATTAATTTGATATGAACTTGCAAGAACATTTTGATGATTAATATTCCATCATGTTGAAATCTCTATTCAACAGACCATCATCGGGTAAATATATTATTTTGCTATGAGATCTTATTTTATATTAATTTAATAATAAAGATCAGATCTATTGTCATATGGTATAATTAGCTTCTAAGATATTTTACTAAGTTAAAATTCTTATAATATAATTACTGGACTTTTAGGTTTTGTTAACTCTAACCCGATCCTAAGACCCAACTGGGAATCAACCCACGTAGCATCCTTATGAAAAACTAAAATAGGGGAGTCCCAATCCGATTGCCATTTTCTCAAACCTCCATCAAAGTGTAATTAACTTTGCACACACCATCCTTGGAGCTAGATGAGCGAGAATGAATCATACCCCAAGCTTCCCGTGCCTTGGCCTTCCAAGCAATCCACCATAAATCAAAGCTTGTGTCACTCAACAGGGCTTCATTTTTACTAAATGAAGCTCCCTCAATCGTTGGAACCACCGCCCCTTCAAGTGAGGCATGCCATTGAAACCCGACCTCTAGCTTAAAATGGTTTGGAGCTTTTGATGAAAAGTTGCATGTCATAAGATTTTCACTATTAGATCTCTTTGTTTTGCTTTCTTGATGGTGTGGGATTGATTTGATTTCCATTTGAGCTCGAGCGGATCGAGCGACAAAAGGATGGTCTTCATCTCTCATTGCCGAGGTAATAGATCACCTTAGACCTTCCGTGTGATTGGAACATAATCGATCAAATCATGCTAGATCAACCTGATTAATCCTACTCAACCCCATGTTTGAACATGGTCATCTGATCTTAGATCGGACGGCTCACGAGAAAGCGCATCCCATCGCCGGCTGACTCAGCCACGCGATGTGACAACATAAATAACCAATCCCATAATACCACGTGGAAAGGACCTTGTGTCAACGCACCACGTGGTGCCAATGATATTATAGCTTTAATTAGGGTTAATTAATCCATTTTTAATGTTGATAGTTCCAAAATTCAAAACTTATTGTGAAAAAAATCCAAAAACTGCAAATGAGGGCTCATTTTAAAGGTAATTGAGAGAATCTTTAAAATTATCCTTAATTAATTTTGAACATTAATTTTAGCTTAATTAAGGTTTAATTAGAAACTTAATTAGTTTAATTACTTCTTAATCATCCAATTGATTTCAAACTTTATGATGATGTTTGGGGAATCACCGCCTCCCATTTTTCTCTTGGATTTCATAAGTTGCTTAATTAGGGAATTAATTTATTAAGCCTAATTACTTTCTTAACATAATTAAATGATAATTAAGCATATGAACTATAATTAATTATTTGGACTCCTATTACTTAATAGTAAGGAGGCTTAGGGAATTAGATTGGGGTTTCTCCCATAATTCTAACCCTAATTTTCCCTTTCCTTTCAACCAAAAATGCTAATTAATGATTAATTAATTAATCAATTACTTAATTGGCTAAATCAATACTCAAATTATATAAATTCATGCTTGATTAAATGGATAGCTTATGGAATTAGGTTGGGAGCTCTTTTCCAATCTTTTTCCCTTAAGTCCATCTCATTTTCAAAAGATAATCAAAATTTGATAATTAAGAAAGAAAACAAATGAATTAATGGATTAATCCTTTGATCAATTAAATTAAAAATTTAATTAAATCTGATTTCCCTAATTAATCCTTAGGTAGTTCTTTGGGTGTTTAATAACTAATGAAATTAGCTATGTGAGAAAATCATAAAAGTAATTAAGTGAGTTATCTAAGCTTAATTAATTAATGATTGATCTAATTGCATTAGGCCCCTATCATTTTATAAGAGGATTGCTATTTACTTTTCAATTTATTTGCATATCACATTAGCTCATAATTGTTTAATTAATTACCTTAAGGTATATACATGGGGTTTAATTAATTGATTTAATATATGCTTAACTTAACCAATTCATAAAATCAACCTAATTTCTTTTCATTAAATCAAATTAATTTACATATGGGGAATGATTAAGATTAGCAAATCTTTCTCACATTTCTTAAATCAAATTAACATAAAATCAAAATGACTTTAAGAAACTTTGGTTTATTTTAAATAAGCTTATTTAATGTGATTATCCATAGGAATTAGGGTTGAATGAAATTACATGCTCATGTTTCTTTATTTCTCCAATCATATTAAAATGTTACATGCCACTTGATTCATGCATTTCTTTCTTTAAAAGTTAATTAAAATAAATAATTTTCTATATATCAAGTGTTGGCTTAAGTTAAAAATATGTGTGGCTATTATTACTATTAAATCTCAAATGTATTTTCACAAGCTTATTAATGAATAATAATACATGTTGTGACATTAGTTATACATACATAGGAGATGAATATAAGCTTCTTATATGAAGTGAAGTTCCTTTCTTTCATTCATATGTTGATATGCATAACATGAATGTTAGTGGATATATTATGATATTCGTGGATGCACGACTTTAGGTAGCCCCAAGGAGGTCTTTACCTCTCCCCTAGTACAAAATAATGGTGTACGTTTGATTGCATTCTTATGCATTTTACACTAGAATTTGGATAGAGCTTTAATTCATTCACACAATAAATAAATTAAATTAAATATAATTTTTGCATGATTCTTATACTTATAGTTATTTATACATCCACATGTATTTAAGAATAGCTATATCTAGTTTGGACACCTGTGGGCCTTTTAAGTAGCCCCAAGTAGGTTCCTACCTGTTCTCTAATCAAATAATGGTGAAGTACTTGCTTAGAACTTTCATACATTTGAATGTGTATTTAGCTAATGAATGAGAATCCTTTTTTTTTATGAAACTCATTTATGCATCCTGCATTTAAGTGTGCCAAAACATATTGCCTATATAAATATGTTTAGGACTTAATCATATGCATGTTATATATGATGGGAAAAATGAATAAACATGTGTTGTGTGATAGTAATTAACTCTAATTAATCTTAAGATGCCTTTCTTATCGAATGAGATCATTTAAAGTGAACCTAAACTTATGATTAATTAAAATATGTAATAAGCCATTCACCAAAGAGAATTCAATTATTTAATATGCTTTAGATGTGGCTTAAGGTAGAGACAAAAGAAAGTGATCCTCTCTCTTCTTCTTTATAACACTTAGTTGTAAGACAAATGAAACAAAAGAAAACATTAAGTAAAACTCACAAAGCAATTAAGCCACTTAAGTGAAACCATCCTTCAAATTAAATTTCTTTCTTACTTAAAAAAGCCTTGTTAAGGCATGCCACACAAGCCTTAATGCACACACCTTAAGTCACCACTTTTTAGCCTTATGTTAGGGCAGTGTATGGCTTGATGTATATTTGATTTTATGATATATTATTGTAGACTAGATGTTAGGGTGTATGCTTTATAGATTAGATGTTAGACCGTAATTAGCCTAATTATATTTTATACAGGAGATTATGCTTAAAGGGGTGCTTAAAATAAATATAAATAATTTCTTTTGCAGGTTGCTTAACCTCTAAGCATAATCTAAATTAGGATAGGTGGACTTGGTTACTCATGTGCTAAGTCTAAATCATACATATAACCTGCTTGGGCTATATGATTAGCTAACACTTGTTTTGTAGCTAGATTTACTTTTCTATTATTTTATTGTAATTATGCATTAGAATTAGGATTAGTGTTATAAGGGGAATTAGGATGAGGAGGCCAAAGGCTTGTCCGAGGCCTCCGGATGCCTTTGAGGTAAACCCAAATAAAGAAATGAAGGTGATATGAAGAAAGAAAATGGGGAGAGCCCCATAACATTTATTTATTTATAATTGTAATTATTCTTTCATAAACTAGGATGTATAAGGGTAGAGCTACCCATTTCTCTTTTAGGTTGATGATGATTACCCGACGCATTATTATTTCACATTAGGTTTATGAATTGGTGGATGTTTTATTTATGATTGTGCAATAGAAATGACATGTCTTTTTCTAGTTTCTTCATATATGGTGATTTAATGTGTGGCCTGGATTCGATTAGGCTCTTAGGAAAAAATAAATTTTCTACCCCAACTATAACTCATAACTAAATTTTATTAATAACTCATAACCTCACATAAAGCCTAGGCATTAAATCAAGATAATTGAAAGATTTTAGCAACCTCGTTAGCTGGATGTTGTATGCTTAATATCATGCATATCATCTTGAATCACTCTTATAAAATGAGGGCCTCCATTTTGCATATATGGAAACCACTTGATGAGAGCAACTCCTCGATGGAGCTTCACCCTTCTCTTTGATTCGACCCATAACTCATTTCAACATGCATTTAGGCATATAAAAATTTTATAGCCTTTGTCAAAATGAAGAGTCCAAAAATCAAATAAAAATTGAAAAGATTCGCATTAGACAAAGTCATTTTTATACCACTTATGCTCTAGTCTCTTAGGGAGTGGGTTTAAGGAACCTAGTTTTCTTTTAATAATAACAACCTAACCATCTTGCAAAACATATGACTTACCTAAATGGTTTTAAAGTGAAGGTGGAGTTAGCTAGCTACTACTCCAAGTGATTGTAAGTCTAGCAGTCGGGTGGTTTATCCTCTCTTTTGTGGAGGTTAACCATATACCCATCTCCATTTAGATTGAGGTCACGCTTTGGTTCTTGCCAAAGCTCCCTAGATTTAGGATCAGAGATAGCTATTTTCTTTAGGCTACTGAGCATAAATTCTCACCTCTTAGGCATTTCCATAATTTTATGTTGTGGGATTATAAGTCTAGCTTTCTAATAAAATGTCAACTTTAATAAAACAAATATCTTCAATTTCAAACATATAAAGCCAACCATATGATAGATTGAATGCTCACTAAGCTTCCTAGTATTGAGCATTTCCTACTCATTCCCTTTGGCTTCTCAAAATAAGTCTTCTCCATGAACAATCTCATTTAATTTTTCAAACATAACAAATTTATTGATAGTCTTTGAAATCTTTGGAACCCTAATTATCTACTTTAATCAAGAGTATTCTTATGGGATCATTCCTTATGATTTAATTAACTATGGGGCTTGCCTCATAGGAACTTAAGACGGTTTAAAATAAACCATGCTTTACTTTTCCATGTAAAGTAGGAAATTTTTTTGATACATTCAAAGTCTCATGCCTTGGGAGTCCTTATTAGGTGATTAGGTCCATTATAGGAGGTGATTTTATCTTTTGAGATAGTGCACCATTTATTATGTCATGATCACTTTAATAAGTACCCCTAAGATCTATGGTATCCCACCATTTCCAAAAATAAACACCACACACATGCATGCAATTTTCTTAAAAAATATTCATTTAATGTTGTTATGTACTTACAAAATGATATTTATTTTAAAAAAGAATTAATGATTTTGGTTTAATGTAAACTTTTAGTTTATTCATTACTATCTTATGCTCTTTTTTTTCCTAACATAACTTGGAAAAATTGCGTTAGGGTTCTTATTATGCTCATATTTTTATATATTTTGTGATTTCTAAAATATTATTGTTGGCATTGAAAATTCATATTCTCAATGAAGAGAGTTTTGTTTAGTTAGATAAATTTTGAAAAGGGTAGATGAAACAATAGATAAAGCAATACATGGAGATTTTGCCCTCATTTTTTGAGACTTTAGATCTAATTTTAGGTTTCTATTGACACAAGCACTTATATCTAATTACCTCTCCCATTTACTTATCATATAGTAGTAGTAAGTGAAGTTTAAAATTAAGAAATTCATATTTTGACTTAATGTGAATGGTGGGAGAAATTGTGATGTGCTCAATCAAGATCTATCGTTCCATCATCTTAAATTGTCATGGTCCCTCTACTTTGTCGAGAGGAGGTAGTGAACCAACTTGAAACATCTAGTGTCATCCATCCCTCTCGAGTTCATGATTTAATCCCTTTTCTATTTCCAAGGTTGAGCAGGATCTCTAGTCTTCTTCCCTTCCCTTCATTTAGAGCCAACCAGTCCCTCCTCTCATTTTCCATCCATCCCTTTCTTATGGCAACTGAGCAGCTCAAATCTAGAGCCCCTCTCTTCTTCCCCTCTTGGTCGAGTAACCCTAAGCTGACCTACTCTCATTCTTCCTTAATGCTTGTTACCACAACCCCATTAACCAATACACATGAAGCTCTAGCAGCACCCCACCCCCCACCATTTGGTCGAACACTACATAACACATAGCAGCACCCTTTGGAAATTCCATAAAGTTGTTTTCAATGCCTGATTCTTATTTCCTCAACTCTTCTACTTATTGTAGCTTAATAGTAAGCCAAACTCTCTCGCTTCACTTCTTTTCAACTCATTAGCTCCTTCTATCTTCCCTCTTATGTAAAAAGGTTGACCCACTATCCTAAGTAGGCTCTCTCTCCCTACCAAATTACAAGAAAGAGAGAGAGAGAGAAAATAAAAAGCGCCTTTGCAAATTTCATCGTTGATCCTCATTGATTCTATGGTTGTCATTTTCATTGTATAAATGCGTGAATGTACAAATATATTGAGCTTGTTTTTTCTCAGGTACTCAAAGAGCCTATGCGCATCTTTTTAGATGAGTAGGTTGGAAGATTTATAGCCACGGTGTTGCAAAACACCACCCATGCACGTCTTATTAGATGGGTGGGTAGGCCTACTTTTAGTAGAACTCCCCTGACTAGGGGAAGTGTTACCAAAATTTTGTCAATATTGGATATACAGAGGACTTAAATATAACAAAATTAAATGATTACAAAATAATAATTTATAATTAAATCAAAATAAATTTAAAGTTTGAAATTTTAAAGTCCTAATAAGAAAATTGATTTGCAAAAATCAAACTCAAATGACACTTATGGAGGATTTAATAACTCGTCAATCTATTTGAAAATGACTTACTCAATGGAAATTGGGATTGTTGTATGATGTGATTTTAACTAAGCTCAAATGAATTTGAAGAGCTTACATAGAGCTTGATAGCTCACTTAAGAGCAAGAACATGAATTGATCATTTTTCGATGAGCATTAGCTAGTCTCCCTAATGTGCAATTAGTAGTATCACTATTCACATTAAATAGTTGAATATAATCAAATGAATTGGTTGAGATTTGTGATGAATTTGAAAGCTCTTTGATAAGTGTGACTAATCCAAAAGATCAAGACTTATATACATCTCGATGCAGCTTAACATTCAAACTATAATATTGAAATGTACATAAGCTACTTCTGGATAAAATGGTTTATATAGTGAGATATTTTTGCATTTAATTTCATCATATTAGAGTGCTCATAAATGTCTTAAAGATTGATTGTATTATGCATATTTCAATGCAAATCCTATATTGAAAGCTTGTGTTCCAATGCATATGGAAAATCAACTATTTCAAAATGAAATCATTCATGCATGCATTACGAGGCAGCCAAACTTCTAATCACCACCTCGAGATTTGTACAAATGACCATATCGAGAGATGAAATAAATTAAACATAGCATCTTGAGAGGTATGCAAGCACTCCCAAGCAATTTGCATGTTTCATAAGGAGAATCTTGGGCCTAAGCCTTAATTACTTCATAAAATGTAAAAAATTCATAAATTGTATAGAAATTGAAAATAAATTTGAGCTACTTTATCTATATGGTGAAGTCACAAGTCTCACTTAATCAATCCAATTCTCCTTGCAAAATTGGAGATGACAAGATTGATTCTAAGTCAAATGCTCAATCACCAAAGAGAGTAATTTTATTTTATATTTGCATACGACCATTAAAAGTCTTAATAGAATAATTTCTAAGATCTTAAACTCTAATTTGGTATAAAAAATACATTGCAAAGTTTAGCCATAAACCCATCCTATCTGGAAAATAAGAGTTTGACACCCCAAGTGATGGCTGTTGATTGGAGATATCAACCGGAGGGGTCATTATTATAAGTATATTCAAAATATTTATATTCAATGTTCTCAAATTCAAAATTCTCAAAATATAAATTTAGATCTGATCCTCTATCCTTAAATTAATAGAGTCGGTAGGATCTGAAATAATAAACTAAATGACTAAGAAGACATATATATCCCAATGATGGTTAATGTTGAATGAATATGTCAACTGAGGGGATACGTCAAAATATAATCATAATCTTAAATCAAATTGACTTAAATCAAGTATCAATTCAAATGTAAAATTTAATGTCATTCCATTAAATGCTTAAATGAAATCTATCATTCAAAATTTAAAGCAAAATCCAATCTATCCACCATCTGTAATTATTTATTGAAAGTGATAAATTATGAAGATTATAGATCACAAATGAGCCAATATCAAGTCAAGTACACAACTATGTTTACTCTCAAATAATCTAATGCAGTAAGGACGTGGCCCGTATCCTCTGTCCATGTGGTTTGGTTAGTAGACTCCACATATAATGCACTTACGACTAGAGTCCTCCGATCAGTGGTTATCGCCAAATAACATCATTATATTACAATCAGATGTATGTATGCTCCTAATGACTCGTACCTTGAGTTGTGAACTACATGTTGCACTTGATAAGAAAAAAAGCCTTATGTTAGCTAAGGTGGACTTAAGCATATCTCCGTAGATAAATACCACCCTAGATCTACAAGGGTTTCTGAAATAACTACGCTAATAAGGATCTTTCAGATGGGTCACCTTTTCTGACTAAGTAGACTAAAGACCACGATAGCCCGAGATGACGGCATCATGGGATCTTGATTGGGCACATCATCATTCCTCCAATAATCCGCTTTAAGTTAAAGGATGATAAATTTTATAAATCTAAATTCTAAAACACTACATGCTGCTACTATACGCTACATATTTAACGATCTAATGAATAGCCTTAATCAAAAGTTCTCTCTCAGTAGTGAGAGAGGTAATTAACTATTGATGCTTGCGCTTATAGAAAACCTGGAATCAGATCTAAAGTCCTCACAAAATAAGGTGAAATCTTTGGGTAATGTCTTATCTACTATTCCATCCAAAAAATTTCAGACATCAGCTCTCTTCATTGAGAGGTGAAATTTTGGATCCCACAACCTTCTAGTCTCTAAGTCTAGCATGAATTCTAGACTTGTATTTATCATGAGTTAACCAATTCTTAAACCTAAGTGAAATATGATTCATCGTTTGAGCCTCTATAAATTCTTCATGTTCAATAACTATTTTAGCTCATAATGAGCTTACGATATCACTACAATTCTCATTCAAGCTTCTTTTGATTCACAATTTATATATTGTGAGTTATGAGGCAATCCAATCGTTCATTAAGAAGCAAGACATTATGCTCGTTACCAAGATGTTTAGCATTATTATGGACCACTCATGAAGTTTATTTGAGGTTCCCTCTAGTTTGAAGCTAGCACTAAAGTACACGATAGATCTTATGTGCTTCAGCTTTATGTCTTAAACAGAAGACTTGATAGTCCAAGTGTTCTTTAAAAAGTCATCTATGCTCATAAACAACTGTTGAATTCATTATGAATTTTATGAAAGCTTTGCCTAAGCTTTATTATTATTTTTTTTGCTAGAAGACAAGTCTTCAAATTTATTAGAAGTTTCATTTGTGCTCATTATCAAGCCATGAGTCCATGTAAATTTAATTTTTGGTAAGCCCATTTTTATTTGAAGACTTTTGGAATTTTGAATGTGGATTTATCTTTAATTTTTCATTTTCATGTGAGATCGATTTAAGCTTATTAATACTTTTATTTGAACATATTTAAGTATCCTATCAGTTAAAATTTTGACAGCCTCCCGACTTCATTCTCATATAGGGGATAACATCGAGAGTCTGATTGACCTACCTATCACATTTTTCTAAGCGTAATGATAGGAGTTTTGTAATATCATGATTGTGGTCTTCAAATTCAACAATTTTATTGAGCAAAATGTGATCTAAAAAACTGTCATATAACGAGGTCTCAAAATATCTGCATGTCATAAAATAGGTTTTTTTCCCGCACACATTCAATCTCTTTTTGTTATTCCTTTTGGTGATCTTTACAGTTTAAACAGACTTAAGCAATAATAATAATTTTCTCTTCGCTATTTTCTATTTCTTTTTTGTTTTGGAGTGAGAGAGAGAGAGAGAGAGAGAGAGATGGGAACAGCTTCTGTAAGGTCGGTGGAAGGGAGATGTGAGATGAGAAGTTTGGTTGAAATGATGGAGAGAAGAGAAGTTGGGGTAAAACCAGTTTGGAAGCTCGCTAGAGGAGAGAAGGATGAAGATGGGAGAGAGTAACAGAAAATCAGGAGTTAAGGTAAAAGGCGAAACTCGAAAGAAGAGCTGTGGGTGCAGGGCTTTAGGTGTGGAAGAGCAGGCTGGAACTGCATGAACAATAACTGAGAGGGAGAGGACAGGAGTTTTCTCAGGTAGGCTGGACCGAAGGGTTGGCGGCGTGCAATTTGCGGTTTTAGCGTGCGAACATGGAGTGAGGGCTGGAAGTGTGAGCGGAGCTGAGAGGCTCAGGCTTGGGTGGCGAAGCTGGAGGCGAGAACAGGAGAAGGGAATGGTAGACTGGTTTAGGAGCTACGTGTGGCGGAATACGGCAGATGGGATTCGGGACGGGCTTCAATACGTGTGAGGCGAGAAAAGAAATAAAGCAGGAGAGGGGTGTAAGCTTGTGTCGAGCGGCAGGTGAGCGAAGGGGAGATCGGCCTATAGAAAGAGACGGAATAGAGGAGCTTCTTCAGATAAACGGATGTGGCATGTACAGAGTAAGGAGACAGAGAAGTCTCACTTTTTTTTCGCTGGAGTTATTATATAAATTTTTTTCTTTTATTTGTACTGCCCTTTTCAGTGGAGAAATTGTTAGATATGAAGTTATAAGAAACAGAGCTACATCTGAATTTATGCCGCTTATTATGTACATAATTTATGAATATAATACATCTTTTATGTATATATACTCATACTATATATAAGATTAAGTGATACATTATTATTGAAATTTAAATATATTTTTATATTTGAACTCCACACATAATAATTTTTACCCTTCACATGAAACGTATGCATACATAACTAAAGAATGGGATCACCTCTTTCTACAAAATATATGCATTAACAATCAAATATGTGCAAAAAATACATTGCATGTATATGTATATTAAGTTCAATACCATATGTCTCCTATTAATGATGAAAAGATGTGATGCAACTTCATCTATGTAGTAGCAATTTAATTTTATTAATCTTAAGATGCCTTTCATGTTGAATAAGATTATTTAAGATTAACCCAAATATAGGATTAATAAAAATGTCTAATAAATCATTCACTAAAAGAAACCAAAATTGTAATAATATGTACTTTAGGAAATAACTTAGTGTAGGGTTGAATGAGGTGAAGCCTCCTTTCTATCTTTATAATAAGTAGATACTAAGTAAATATCAAATGAAATAAAGCAAAATATAAATTAAAATCTACAAATCCTCTTGATAAGTTGAAGTGAAATCACCCTCATGTATAACTTAAACATTTCAAATATTAGATAATCATAATTTTAAAGCCTAGTTAAGACATATCACATCAAACCTTAGCACACACTTTAGAATACTAAGTCACCACTTCTAACTTTTAGGATAGTATATGTTGTGATGTTATATTTTATTTTGATGTAATATTTTAGGCTGAATGTTAGGATTATTTATGTAGACTAGATGTTTGACCACTATTAGCCTAATGTTATTTTCTTAGGAGATTGTGCTAAAAGGGCGCTAAATAAAATGAATACAAATGCTTTTGGTTTGTTACTTATAACCCTAAGCATAATCCATATTAGAGAATGTGGCTTGGTTACCCATGTGCAGGGTGCTAAGTCTAAATTAGTAAAATATAATTATTTGGATTTGTATGGCTATTTTGCTAACATCAATTTTGCAAGTGTAGTTAGATTTCATTTTCTATAAATATATAATTTTTTAGGTGTAGTTTTTAACTAACACTACTGTGGTGTTTATTTTCAAAATGGTGGGACACCATGTAGATCTTAAGGGGTACTTATTGAAATGATCGGTATTGAAGAATGATGTACTATATCGAAAGATAGAAGTCATCATCCTACAATGAACTAATCACCTAATAAGGACTCCTAAGGCATGATGAGTCTTAGAATATACCAGAGATCTTTCCCTACTTTACTTGGAAAAGTAAAGTAGGGTTTATTTTAAGCTCAATTAAGTTCCTATGAAGACAACCTTCATAGTTAATTCATAAGGTATGAGAAATCCTGAAGAACACTCTCGATTAAAGTAGACAATTAGGGTCTCCAAAGATTTCAAGGTTAGACTATCAAAGGATTGTTTGTATTAGAAAATCAAATGGGATAGATAAAAAGGAGACTTTTTTTGGAAGCCAAAGAAAATGAGTTGGGAATGCTCATGATACTAGGAAACCTAGTGAGCAATCCAAAGCCCTATGGTTGGGCTTTATATATTGAAGGAGAACTAATTTTATAGTTAAGATTTCATTAGAAAGGACTTATAGTTCCACAACATAAGATTATAGAAATGCCTAAAAGGTGAGGATTTATGATTGTAGTCCAAGGAAATGAAATACCTGGATCTAAGCTAAGGAGCTTTTGGTACAAACCACAAGCACGTCCTAAATCTAACCAAAAGGTGGACATAATGGTCTACCTCCACAAGAGAGGATAGACCATCACCGCTGGAACTTACAACGCTTAGAGTGACAAAATCCTCCTCATGCTTTAAATTCATGTGGTCAAGTCATATGATTTTGCATGATAGTTGTTATTATTTAAAAAAGAGTCTAAAGTTCTTAAACCCACTCTAAAGAGACTAGAGCATGAGTGGTATGAGTAATGACTTAGTCTAATGCAAATATTTTCAAATTTTATTTGTATTTGACACTTCATTTTGACAAAGGCTTTGGGATTTTCATATGTCTAAATGCATGATAAAAATAAATTATGAGCTAAATCGTGAGAAGGGTTTTTCACCACAAGGGATGCCCTCACAGGTCAAGCATTCCCCTATAATGCAAGGATAAAAATCCCCTATTTTCAAGAGCAAAATAATATGATATGCATGTTGTGAAACATTAAACCATTCAGCTAAGGGGTTGTTAAATTTTTAATTATCTTGATTTAATACTTAGGCTTTATGGAGGTTATGAATTATTTAAAATTTTAGTTATGAGTTGTATTTGGTATAATATTTATTTTTTCCTAAGAGCCTAATCATCCAAGCCATACAACAAACACCAATCATAAGAAACTATGAAAAGGCATGCCATTTCTAATGCAAGCTAAACCTAACATCAAACATTTTATATAAGTAAAATAATAAAAGCCGAGTGTCAGGGACCATCGTACAACCCAAAAAAGAAAAATGTGTAGCCAAGCTCTACCCTTATACAACCCATATTACAAAAGAATAATTACAATTAATGATGAATACATGCTATGGGGGTCTTCATCTTCTTCAAATTTTTATGTCTTCTTTCCTCCTCTTTGCTTCTTTGACTTGGCTCACTTCAAGGCATCACATGGCACATAAGACATAGTCTTCTAGCCAATGCTCATCCTAATTCCACCATAGCACTAATCCTAAATCCTAATTATAAAATTACTTATAAATGGAAAGAGTAAATCTAACTATACTTGCATAAATAGAGGTTAGCTAAACATACATTCCACCCAAGCAATTATATTTATAATTTGGACTTAGCACCCTGCACATGGGTAACAAAGTCCACCTATCTTAACTTAGATTATGCTTAGGGGCTTAAGCAACCTGCAAAGAGAGCATTCATATTCATTTTTAGCCCCTTAAGCACAATCCCTCAAAAGATATAAGTTAATAACGACCTAACATCCGTTACAAACATACACCCTAACATCCAGTCTTAAATAATACATCAAATCATGCACCATCCTAACATAAGGCTAGAAGTGGTGACTTAATCCTAAAGTGTGTGTTAAGGCTTGTGTGGTATTTCCTAACTAAGTATTAAGATTATGATTTTCTAAATATGGAAAGATTCAATTTAACACAAGGGGTTGGTTTCACTTTAAGTGGTTTAGTTTATTTGCAAATTTAATTTGTTACTTGTTTTGTTTCATATGACCTACATTTAATCAACTAAATGTTATAAAGAGAAGAAAAGAGATTGCCATCTTTCATCCCTACCCTAAGTCACTTTCTAAAGCATGTTAATTTGGTTTAGTTCTCTTTAGTGAATGGCTTATTACATATTTTAAATTGATCCTAAGTTGAGGTTCACCTTAAATGATTGTATTCAACATGAAAGGCTTCTTAAGATTAGTTGAGTGAACTAATGATTTGACATACATCAATTTATCCCTTTCCATCACATGTAACATGCATATGATATAATCTTAAGTGTATCTATACATGCAACATATATTAACACACTTAAATGATGAATGTAAGAGTGCATATTTAAAGTTTATATTTTATTTAATTGAATTATTTAATCATGTTAATTTAGAGCTTTATCCAAATTCTTATATAAAAGACATGTAATGAAATTAAAGTACATGTCATTTGTTAAACCGAGTGAGGTAATCAAATGATCTCCTTGGGGCTATAAAGCCTATATTCCCAAGATGTCCAAAACTATATACTCATTTGCATTGAAACACATGAATTTGTATGTAAGAACATAAGGAAAGAGAAAATCATGCAATTACTTCAATCATTTAGTCTATTATGAACATGTATATTAGAAAGAGAATTTTCATCCTTTTAACCACACACATACATGTAAAGAGAAATAGTAAGCTCTTTTGTTAAACCATGGAAGTGAGGTAATCAAATGACTCCTTGGGGCTAACTATACTCAAATTTCGAGATGTCAGACTATATACTTATGCTATCTCAAACACATGAATGTATATGTAAGTAAGAGAAAGAAAATCATGCAAAAATTACATTTTAATTTATTAGAACATTTATGTATGTGAAATATAATTTCATCCCAATATTAATGTAGGAACACATGTAAATGAAATCAAATAAAATTGTGTCATTATTAAACAGGAATGTGATAATCAAATGACCTCATTGGCTAACTAATATTTAATTCTTGATGAATTATATACTTATCAATATTCAAATACATGTAAACAATCATTTAAAGAAAAGAAGCTTTTATTTCACATATTAAGCTATAAGACATGAAAAGATTCAATCATTTCTCTTAACCCATTTCCATATTGGTTAATCAATTTGGTTCAATAAAAAGATATTAAGTTTATTTTATAGATTAATTAGATTGTAATATGAGTTTAGTCCATTAATTACCCCTTTCCTATATCACCTTAACATATTTACCCAAGTAATGGTAAACCAACATGATATTAATATGCATTAGAAATTAAATCAACAATGATCCTTAGAAATGAAAGGGGCTTAATGAAATTGGCTCACAATTAATGGTTAATTAAGCTAAGGGGCTTAATGAAGTACTCTTATAATTCTCCTACACATATGGGCTAATTATAATTTTCTTTAAGATTTTCTTAGGTTATTGAACACCTAAGAGTCTACCCAAGAAACTTAATTAGATGAGTTCTGAATGATTATGATTGTAATTTGATTAATTAGGCCATTTAATTAATAAATTAAATCATTATTTAATCACAAATTAATTAGTTTCAAGTCAAGTGAAATGAACTTAGGAAAAAGAATAGGAGATAGGTCCCAATCTCATTCCCCATGCCCATCTACTATTCCATAATGATTAGCAAGCTTAATTAATAGTTTCCTTGCTATATAGAATGTTAATTAATCACCAATAATTAAGAAAGTAATTAGGCTAAGATAACCAATTTTCTAATTAATCAAGCAATATCTCAAGAAAATTATAGAGGTAGGGTCATCCCATTAATCAACCTAAATTTTTAGATTAATTACTTGGGTAATTAGGCTAATTAAGTTTTAATTAAACCTAAATTAAGCTTTAATTACTACTCAAAATTAATTAGAGTTAATTTTAAATTAATCTCCTCTAAATTACCTTTGAAATGAGTATTTATTTGCATTTTTGGGATTTTTCTATGATTTTTTATAAGTTTTCAAAATTTAACGTGATTTAAATGATTTTCCATGATTTAATTTATTTTTGTTATTTAATCTTTAGAATGCAATATCTTCTAATCTAGAAATTCTTTTGACTTGAAATTTTTATGGTTAGTGTATTTTAACTTCTTCAATCTCTAAAATTTCAAATCAACCTAAAGTGTATTTTTGGTTTAATTAATAAAAGTTAAGTTTCACTAAAATCTAAATTAAGCTCAAAATACTAGTAAAATTTATTTTAGATTTGTTGGATTTCTCAAAAGACAATCCAAGAGCCCTTGTTTGTGATTTTAGTTAAGTATTTTATTTTCTATGAATTTTTGAAATTTTAGATAATTTAAATAATTTTTAAATTAAAAAATCCCTAATTTCCTAGTTAACACAATTAGTGCTTGAGCGGTGCCGGTGTGGTAATGCTGTGCCATGTGGCATTGCATGATTGGGCGTGCGATGTCCATGCATGCGTGGTGCCGTGATGCGCATTAGCATACGTTACGCCGAAATGAGGGAAATGGATGGTGATGCATGGTTTGATTCAAATCGTCTGATCGTAGATCGAACGGTCTAGATCAATCCACGCGATCCAGGGGCAAAAATCTAGGCAGATCTAACACCAATCTCAATCGTCTGATCGATGAATGGCGGGATCAGATGGCTAGCAGGTGTTTTGCCACCCAAGCTGGAAAGCAAGAAACACATTCTAGAAAATCATGAAATTAGAGATTTTTTACCCAAATTGGCTCAATTTCATGTCAATTTTCACCAGAAAACCTTCCGTTTCATTTAGGGATCAAATAAAATGAAAAATATGATGTTTATCTAAGGAAAATTCCTAAAATCACAAAAAATAATCACAAAATAAGAAATCCTAAGGTTGGCTATGGGTTTTCTTGAAAATTATATTGTTGGGGATGGTTTTGGTGGTGTTGATCTGAGCACTCTCTGAGTGAAGGAAGAAGCTTTGGAATGAACCTAGACCTTTGCCATCACTGAATGATGTATCTACTGGTGGTCACCACTTCCTCACCAAAATCTACTTGATTTGGTGGTTTTTGCTCAAGAATCAAGTGAGATTCATTGTTGGTTAGTTTGGGAGCTCTAAGAGGATGAAATGAGGGGAAAAAGATCAGTTTTGGTGTCTCTAATCTTCTGGTTTCCAATGGGGCCAAAAAAACCCCCCTTATTTTGTGACTTTTTGGCTCCTAATGGGTGTCCTTTATCTTGGGATTGTTGCTAATGGAGGTGAATCATCCTAGGTGGCTCATTTTGGTTGGCTATGGCATGGGAAGTGGCTGCCATGAAGGACAAATAGTTGTCCTAGAAAGGGGAGGTGAAACCTCCCATGAGTCACGCCTAACCTCTCTCAGATGATAAGTGTTCTTAGTGCCTAGATGGACCAACGGATGAGTGCCAAGTGGCCAAGAAAAAGAAATGACTACTTAGATGAGTATCTTTTCTCATGGGATGCCTTTCACCCAAGGGCAAAATGGTCATTTAGAATTGAATTTGATTTGGGAAGATTTGAAATGAGTCAAAAGTGAGTACCAAATTTCATATCATTTGATCAATTTGACCCATTTCCAAATTCAAATCAAGTTAGGTTGACCAATTGGTCATATTGTGTCAACCAAGGGTTGGGCCAAGTTCAAATGATCATTTGGAGTGTATTAGTTCAATTGGTTTACTTTGGATTTAATTTGGATTTTGGCCAATTTGATCATTTAGATAAATTTAGGCTAAATTAGGTTAGGTTTACAAATTGATCAAATTGAGCTCAATTATGGTTTAGTTAAGTTCAATAATCAATTTGGAATGAAATTGAACCATTGATTGTAATCAATTTTGTTTAGGTTGCAATTTGTCTAGTTTGGATTCATATGGGTTAAAGGGTTGACTTGGTCAACAGACTAGGTTGGGTTTGACTTGAGTTGATTTTGATTTGTCTTGATGATTATAGATTTTTTTATATTAGGATAGGTGATTGAAGGAATAATTGATTCAAGAGAAAATTTATTAGTTTTGACTTGATTTAGATAGGATCTGATTAAGTCCAAGAAATTGGCTTAGAGGGTATAAATTAAATTTTGGTTTTATTTTGGATCTTGTTTTGGCTATTTTAATTTATATTTCATTTATATTTAGGAATATAAATGAAGATATAAATGATTCATGAGAAGATCACTTAAGTTTGGAGTGATTGGAAGCAAATTTGATCAAGCTCGAGGGTGTAGGTCAAAAGGATTAAGGAGGAAATTTGGCTGAGTTTAGATTTAGTTTTGGTCATTGGGATGGGTGTTTTATTTATATTTGTGAATATAAATGAAGGAATAATTTATTTATAAGGAAATCAATTGATTTTCGGTTGATTTAGGTGGAGATTTGGTAAAGCTTATGAAATTTAATCTTTTAAGGAGGATTTTGAGCTTGAATTTGATCATAGGAGTGAATCATTTGAAGTTAGATTTGAATTGAAATTTGATAGTTTGATTGAAAGGTTGAATTGATATTTAAAAAAAAAATCAAATGAATTAAGATTGATTTGAATTTGGTTCAGGCTAAGTCCATAAGATGAAATCAAAGGGCTTAGGAAAAATTTTGAATTTGAGTTTGATCATGGATTTAAACCAAATGATTTGGAATATAAATGGGAATTTTAAATTTGGTTTAATTGGATTTGAGAAGGTGCATAAGGATTGGGTTTAGGCTAGGTAGGTGATTTTCCTAAGTCCCAAAGCATGGCCTAATCCTAAGGATTACTCTTCTAAGTCTCAAGGCTTAAGTTAAGTTTTTACCTAATCCCTAAAAGTATCTAATGACTAGAGAATTCTTAGTATCTAGAAGACTCCTAAGTCTTTAAGAAACAACTACCTTTCTTTGGTCCCAAGTCCGATGTGAAAAGTGGAGGGTTGCATAGGTAGTCAACGCATAAAATTTCTTAAAATAATCATGACATGAATCCTTTAAAACATTGTGTTAATGGTAGGTCATCCCTTAAAAGCAATGTGTTGTATGGCCTGAATATAGTGAAAAGTGTCCAAGGTCATGCATCGGTTCGGTATAGTATTAAATAAGCAAGGGTTCCCACATTATGGACAGATGCGGGCTAAGAAGTTAGTCCATGAAACTAGAATTAGGTTAGGAACTTAGAATATAGTGTTGACCAACATGCGTAATGCATTAGGCTAGTCGAGCTCACAAGACCAATTCGACAGATTCCAGATGCAATAGTGCAAAAATTAGAGTTGAAATGCACTAGGCATCGCCAAAAATTTGTCAAAATGATCTCTGATTGATGAACAGACTTCTCCATCATGTTCAAAATGTTGAAAATAATCAGAATATATATATTGCACAATTCAACGGTAGACCAATCAAGAAGAAAATTTGTTGGCAACACACACATATCAATTGGGAAGTCACGATGATGCCCAAATAATCTTTGTTGGCAAAGTTAATCATGTCGTTAGTGTCAAAATATCAAAACTTATCAAATGAGACTATTCGCGCTCAATTCAGATGAGTCTGTGCGAAAATCGAGTGATCGAAAATGATGACACACAATTTTGAACTGAAATTGATCCAATTCGACGCCAACTTGAACCAAGCGGCCACTGATCTTGAAATGGACTACGACATTGCATCTAAAACATTAAAATAACCTAAGATTAACATGTATATTGCCCATGTAATAATGTCAGCATAAATATCCAAATTATGGCACATTAAATACTTAAATAAAAAATCCTATAAATACTCCCTTTTTATCTAACTGTAACCCTAACTCTATTAAAGCCCTTTGATAGTTGCAAGCCCCACTCTGGTGCGATTTCCCTCCCATCCATCCCGCTTTCATGCAAGCACAAGAGTGGTGAGATGATCCGATCGGTCTGCCAGTGAACCACCTGCGGTGAGCACCAACCGCAACTGATCTCGCCTCGCGCAACACTTTCACCACGCCTTCATATGCTCCGCATGCCACACTGCGTACCGCGTGTGTGTGTACCCGTGAACAACTGTCAGCGTGCACTATTCATCGTTGCAGAGTGCCCTCGAGCCCCACGGCGTATTCCCGCCGAGAAGTCTATGTTGAAATATAAGTACTCGTACACAAATTTCTTGGCGCGATGAGAAAAGCTATGCTTTCATGCGAGTATATAAGTACCCATATACACTTTTCTTGGTATGGCATGAAAATATGTGTTTCACGCATGTTAGAGCCCCATACATGCCTTTCTTAGCGTGGTGGGATGACACATTCATGCCTTAGTTTATACCACCCAAACACACATTTTTAGCATGGTAATAGACCATCATGCAGGCGACCCCTTTGCGGGGACATCGAGATGCTAAAATCTTGTCAAATTTTCACACCGATAGGGGCCTAAAAACACATAAAGCTAGCCATAATATAAAATTTTGTTTAAATTGATAGGTGTATAAGTACCCATACATGCCTTTCTTAGCATGGAGAAATATGTGTGCGGTACTAGAGTCCCATACATGCCTTTCTTAGCATGATGGGAAGGTGTACTCGGTTATGGTTTTTATACTACCCATACATATCTTTCTTGGCATGGTGGGGCCCCAACATGCAGAGCAACCCACATGGGGATGATGTCGGGATGTTGAAATGCTACCAAACTTCACCAATAGGATCTCAAATAACTCAATATAAAGTCAACCTCAAAGCTAAAATTAACTATTTAAATTGACATTGCAAGTATATAATTACCTGTGCACACCTTTCTTGGAGTGGTGGGGAAATCTGTGTTACATATAGGTGCTTCAGAGACCCATACATGCCTTTCTTGGCATGGTGGGATTACACATTTGGTTGTGGTGTTTACACCACCCATACATGCCTTTCTTGGCATGGTGGGCGACTGCCCCCCATTATAGCCCTTATATTGGGGCCGAAGGCCAAAATCTTGTTAAAATTTCATCTAAAATTCTAAGCTTGCAATGAAACTCAATCAAAATAAGCAATACTTTCAAATCTCATAAACTTAAATCAGTATTAAATTAAATAACCACATGAGACTAAACACTATGATGAATACTTAAACTTAGTGTTTGAGGATGCTGCAAGGTTTGATTTTTGGTTGGGTCTTACGACTGGGTCTGGATTAACAAAACCTCAAAATCTAATAATAATATTATAAGAATCTCAAGTCAATAAGATATTTGAGAAGCTAAATCTATCATATGATAGTAGATCTGATCATCTATTATTAAATTAATAGAGTTGATAGTATCTGAAATAATAAACCACCCTGATGATGGCTATGTTGAATGAAGATTTCAATCAGAAGGGGTACTTACTATCAAAATGTGCTTGCAAACTCAAATCAGATTAATCCAAATTAATTATCAATATAAGTTTAAAAATCAAATAAATCACTAAGTTATAGGTTAAATAAAATTAAATATTCAAAACTTAAATCTAAAATTTAATCCATTCACCTTCTTCAATTATTTGTTGAAGGTGACAAATTAATAAGCTCACAAAGAAGTCAAGTCATCAATCAAATTACAATATGTTTATTAATCAATCACATGTTAGATAAGGACATGACTTGTGTTTTCTAGCGTGGTTTGGCGGTAGCACATATGATGCGGTTATGACCAAAGTCCTCACGATCGGTGGTTCTTTACCAAATGACCATTATATCACGCGGTTATGATTGTAGCCCATATGTTCCCTGGTTCTATTCTTTGAGTTGTGAACCATTGGGTATACTTGATAGGGCAAAAAGCCCTCATGTATAAGGTAGACTTAAGCTATCTTAGACTAAAAAAAAAGTTTATAAGGATTTCTTG
>CM038221.1:119747316-119834467 GCA_021442155.1 Cymbidium sinense | reverse complement strand
TGTAAATCTTAGCTCACTTTAATGATGAATGTAAAGAAGTATGTTTGGAATTTGAATATTTCATTTAATTGAATTATAAATACATGCCTTTTTTAATGAAAAGAGAGATTTTTTTATTCATTAGCTAAACACACATTCACATGTATAAAATTTTAAGTGAGTACGACACCATTATTTCCTACCAGGGGTATAAGATACAAGACCTACTTAGGGCTACTTAAAACCTCGCCAGAGATATCGGTAATATACCACTATCTTAGATATATGTAGATGTATGAACAACTATAAGGATAGAAAAAAAATCCATGCAAAAGTTATGTTTTATTTATTTAATTTGTGATTCTTATTCATTTACCACATTACACATACACATGTATAAGAGTTTTAAGTGAGTACGGTGCCATTATTTTCTACACCAGGGGCGTAAGGTACAAGACCTACTTAAGGTTACTTAAAGCGTCGCAGCCCCGAATGTCCAGACTAATATACCACTTTTCTCAAATACATATGAATGTACAAAAAAGAACCCCAAGAATAAGAAATCATGCAAGAAATTATGTTTGATTTGGTTATGTGATTTATATATGTAATGTGAAACCCTTCCTAAATCTTGACATGGAGATGTATAGGGATAGATTTAGGCAAATGTTGTGTTCTTTTCAAATGAATTACACATTTGAAAATCATATATGAACCCATGAAAGATTAGGAAAGAGGATTTCATGTTACATATCTTATATTATCAACACATGCAAGCTTATAGGTATTGACATCACTTCATTTACAATAATTGATTTATAGGCTTTTGAAAATAACATTTTATTTAGTAGTGATAATAATACACCTATTTTAATTTAAATCAACATACAATTTGACATAAAAGAAACCATTTCATTTAATTAATTTTTTTAAAAAATGAATGTATGATCTCATATGGAAAGCAACATTTAACATGAGTGGAAAGAAATAGAAAAACACAAGCATGTGATTTCATTCAAATCCAATTAAGTCTTAAAGACAATCATACTGAATAAGACCACTTAAAAAAAAATCAAAGTTTCTTTAATGCCATTTCATTTTGAGTTTGATTTGAGTCAAAAGAAGTGAAAGAAGTTTGTTGGTCCTAATCCCATTACGTGTATAAGTTAATTTGGTTTAATGAAGAAGTAATTAAGTTAATTTTATGATTTAATTAGGTTAGGTATGAATTAAATGGATTAATTAACCCTTACCTTTACATCACCTTAAGTTATTAACTAATTAATAATGAGTCAACATGATATGCAACCACATGGAAAGTAAATTTGCAATGCTCCTAAGAAATAAAAGGGGCCTAATGCAATTGGCTCATGATTAATAGTTAATTAAGCTTAAGGGATATTATTTAACTATTTTTATGGTTTTTTCACACATGTGAGCCAACCATAATTTTATCATCTCCCACTTTGGGTTATTGAACACCAAAGAGCTACCAAGATTAAATTAGAGAAATAGATCCAATTGGATTAAGTTCATTAATTAGTTAATTAAATTTGAATTAACCTTAACCAACTAAAGTGAGATGGGCTTAGAGAAAGAGACAAAGAAGTGAGCCTAAGTCCCAATCCCTAAATCCTTTTAATTAATTGATTAATGTTCAGATATGATTTGGGTTTTCATTAATTAATTAAGAGGTGTTAATTAATAATTACTTAGAGGATTAGAGAAGACTTAAGAAAAATATTGGAAGGGAGTCCCAATCCATTTCCAAGACTTCATCATCATTAACATAGATTATCAAGTTTAATTAATTGATTAATTTACAATTTGTTTTGCTTATTATCACTAATTATAAAGAAAGTGATTAAGGCTTAATCCATTAATTTCCTAAATTAACCAATAAAATTCCAGAAAAATAGGAGGCAAAAGTCATCCCCCTAAATATACACAGAAAGTTTGAGATTAATTGGATGGTTAATTAGGGAGTAATTATGCTAATTACATTTTTAATTGAACCTTAATTAAACCAAATTTATTGTACAAAATTAATTAATAATAATTTTTATCTTTAAAATGAACCTGAGTTTGTATTTTTTATATTTTTTTTACAATTAGTTATGAATTTAGGAAGTTTCAGAATTAAAAAATAAATTAATTAATTATTTAGAACCTTAATCCCATCGCCATGGCGACATGACGATAGATTCGCTATTTAAGTTGTCACATCGAGTTGACTCGGATGGCGTGCATGCACATGGATCGATCTAGATCGGAGATCTAACCCCACAATTTTGAGGATTAAATAGATGGGCTGATGATCGGGGTTCATCCCGATCACGAGATGGACGGTCCATGATCTATCTCCTCCCGAGTGATGGTGGATGGCTACCATCCATCAATGGTTACTCAATATGAGCTCACGAGCTGATGGAGATAATTATCCACACCTTCTGGGAAGCAAGACAATCAAATCAATGGTGGAAAATGCATGAAAATTCCTTTCAAAAGACCAACCAATTTCATTCAAGGATCGTTTCAATGGCACCTCACTAGAGCTTGTGAGGTAGTTCCAATGATTGAGGAAGCTCGTTTGGTAGAAATGAAGCCTCTTGAGCCACGAGCTTTGATTTGGTGTGGTTTGCTAGAGACCAAGGTGCTAGACAAAGGTGATGCTTGATCAACTCCACCTCAATTGGGAAGCTTGGGAATAGATTCATTCTTCCTTGAGTCACTCAAGGAAGGTGTGTTGTGCACTTTGGTTTAAAATGGAGAAATGGGATTCACTTGTGCTCCCTATTTTGCTTTCATAATCAAAATAGAGATTGGGAACTTGGGAAGCTTGGAAATGGCTATGGAATTCCTCTCTCTCTAGGTTCAATCAAGGTGAGACTCTTAGTTTGAGAGAATGAGGGGAGGGGAGATGAATACCACCTCATTCCTTGGATTGGGCAGCCATGGCTGATTTGGATTCTTTGATCAAGGGGTCATCATGGGAGCTCAATTTTGGTAGGGAATCATGTGTGTTGGCTTCCCTTGAGTGGAGGATGGTGTGAGAGTGGCTGCCAAGGGAGGAGGTGCATGTCCTTGGCGATTTGGCAAGCTCCAATGGGAATGGGGAGGTGATTTCACCTCCCCATGGATCATGGCTGACCCAACCACTATTGGGTTAGGTTAGCCATGGTCCAAGGTGCCTAGGTGGACCTATGATTGGATGCCAAGTGGCTAGGAGGAGAAAAGGACATAATGTGCATGTGTCTATCTCATAAGATGCCCTAACCCAAGGGCAAAATGATCATTTGGCTATAAGTTTGATTTTGGCAGATTTGAAATGGGTTAAAAGTGAGTTACCCCAATTTCAAGTGATTTGGAGTTTATTTGATTTGATTCGGCTTGATTTAACCCATTTAGGTCAAAATGGGTTAGGTTGGGTCAAGTTGACCAATTGATCAAATTGAGTCAAACCAAGGGTTGGGTCAAGTTTGACTAAGTAGTGTATTGATGTCATTGTCTTGGTTCAATTTGCTTTGGATTTGATTATGATTCATTTGGATTCAATTAGGTCAAATGGGTCAAGTTGACCAATTTGACCAAATTAGGTTGGGTTAAGTGTTGAGTCAAGTTTAATTGGTTAATTGAAAATGATTGTAGGCTTTGGTTTGGTTTAATTTGGATTCAATTTCAATTTTGGGTAATTTGACCCTTTAGGTCAAATTAGGATAAGTTGGGACAAGTTGACCAATTGGTCAACTTGGCTTAATCATGGCTTTGGTCAAGTTCAACAAGTGATTTGGACTAAACTTGAACCATTGGTTGCAATCAATTTGGGTTGGATTGTGATTTGACCTATTTTGGCTCTTTAGGTCAATTTGGGTCAACTTGGGTCAAATGGCCAATTAGGCTTGGTTTAGCTCAAGTGAAGGTTTGGTCATGTCCAATCATTGATTATGAGTGGGTTTGAGTCAATGGTTTCAATCAATTTGGCTTATGGTGAATTTTGGCTAGTTTGGGTTTCATTTGGGCTAAGTGTTGACTTGGTCAAAGGGTTTGGTTGACTTAGTTTGACCCAATTTAAGATTGATTAACTAGATGGTTGTTGATCATGTTATAAGGTTTAAATGGGCTTAGTTCAATTCAATTTAGGTTGGATTAAAACTTAACTCAAAAAGGTCCTTTAGGCCTCTTTGGGTCAAGTGAGCATAAATAGGTTAATTAGCTTGATCATGGCTTCATTCAAGTTTAGTAGAACTCACACATGAGCCTAGGATTAAAATATAAGTCCAAATTTCAAGTCGTTTAGAGCCAATTGGGTTTTGGTTCATATGACAATTTAAGTCAAAAGTGTTAACTTGGGCTTGATTTGGTTAGCTTGGGTTTGGTTTGATAATTATAGTTTGTATTTATATTTGGGTCAATGATTGAAGAAATGATTTTATGAAGAAATCCATGGGTTTTTGATTTGGTTGGATATTTGACCAAGTTCCAGGATTTGGCTTAAAAGGGTATAAATTAGATTTTGGTTTAATTTTGAGTTTATTTTTGGCTATTTGAATTTATACTTCATTTATATTTGTGAATATGAATGAAGATATAAATGGGTTATGAGAAAAAATTTAAGTTTTGATTTGGATTTGGTTAAGGCTAAGTCCATAAGATGAAATCAAAGGGCTTAGGAAGATTTGAATTCAATCATGAGTTTCAATCATTTGATTTGGAATTGATTTATGATTTGATTTTGGATTTGGATTTTAATTTGAGGTTTGGTTTGAAGAAGGAAGCAAGGATTGGGTTTAGCTATAGGGCAGTCCTCTAAATCCTAAGGTACAACCTATTCCTATGGCTAACTCTTCTAAGTCTCTAGGGTTAGGTTAAGTGTTCACCTAATCACTAGAAGTATCTTAAGACTAAGGAACTCTTAGTGCCTATAAGAGTCCTAGATCTATGATGATGGAGTTGAGAGCCCACTCCAAAAGTGAGGTCAACAAAGGCCCAATAGTGTGGTATGGATAATAAGGCACACCGCACATATTGGTGTTGGAGATGATCAACAATTCAAAGGATCATAAACACTAACAAAATGATCTATCCCCAACAGGGTGTAAGAATCAAGATCTTAGTAATGCAACTCCACTATGCCAATGGCATAAGAGAGGAAGAATGATCCAGAGGGATGTGAACATTCTACTAGGGAAGCAGGTTCAGATTATCCACCGGGGATAGAGGATAAGAATTCAAGTTGGTTTGATGTGGCATGAGGAGAAGATCCACTGGGGATGAGTGCATGAACCTCCACTCGAGAAGCAGGTTCAGGTTATCCACTAGGGATAGAGGTTTGATTTGATTTGCACTCTGAATGATTTGATTAGTGGGGCATCAATTAGGATAAGAATTTGATTTGATTTTGATTTATGATTTGGTGCTCCACTAGGGAGGATATGATTTGATTTTGAGGGCATATTGGAGATGTGAGCTCTTATTAGGGATAAGATAGTTCATTGGACTCCATTGGAGGAAGGAAGGTGGATTTGATGAGATGGACCCATGGTGTGCGATGGATCAGAAGGGCTAATATTAGCAGATCTCTGAGATTTACAAATACAGGGATAGTCTACATCGTAGGACTATCAACCAACCTTTGTGTAATGGTCAAGTTAGGAAGAAAGCAGACTCACATCCTCCAAGAAAGGAACCCAGGGTGATTTGGCACAACTATTTAGATGTATGTGGACTCACATTGAATCAAGGATAGTCAAATTAATTCAATTTGAGATGGACCTATTATGTGCGATGGATCTAAGAAAGAGATAATATCATCTAGACTATCATAGCTACAATCCAAGGATAGTCTAGATCATGGGTAAACTAACCAAAGGGGTGCCTTTGATGTCAAGTTAAAGAAATCATAACTCACATCCTCTACAAGGAATATGCTTGTGCAATAAATTGAACATAAGGTGACTATTCAATATTGTGGACTCATGATCGATAGTCAAGATTCAATTGGGATGGGTATTATGTGATGGATCTACTAAGAAGGGCTAATATTAGTACTTTATTTACAAATCCAAAGGATAGTCTATCAAGGTAGAGCTAACCAACCAAAGGGTTTGGTGTGCAATGGTAGGAAGAAAGCATGGGACTCACATCCTCTACACAAGGAACCACGGGGTGATCATGCTTGCATAATAAATTGAACTCGTGATGCGATGTGAGAAAGAATGCAAAATAGACTTATATTTTGAGCAAAGATGCGGGTGACTCATTTGGCACAAGTCAAGACCTAGGGACTTAAAGAATCACAGACTTATCTCAACTCAAAGTAGTAGCAATTCTAGGGAGTTTTGAACTGCGCCCTAAATAGATTCGCTTGGGAAGGGCTTGCTTGAATTCTAATCCACAAGCAAATATATATTTTGTTTATTTTATGTCATGGACCTGTTGGTTTTGAGGGACCACAGAAGGAACATATCCTTCTATCTTAGACTTCTTGGACCAAGAGAATCATCATGAGACAAATTCTCCAACCATAATGGTGGCTACTGGGAAAGGAGAAATATCCAATTCAAGAGTAACCAGGGTAGTGCCTAAGTGGGGTCACTAAGGATGTGACTCAAATAAAGTGCCCATAGGGTAGGTGTCCCAGGGTGTTATCCAAAACCTTGTAAAAGAAATAGGTATGGTGGACAACTCAAGGAGAAAGCATGGGGACTCACATCGCCAAGAGTGGTGTATATCCATGGGTGCGTCATGCATGGCTAACCAACCAACCTAAAGTGCACGTCGGTTTGTGACAATCAGTCTAGAAAGAAGGCATGTAGGGTTTACATCTCTAAAGCGAGAATTGTGAGATAGTATATCTTTGGCTTGATAGGGCTATCCTAGGGTGACTACTAAGTGAGAGTCCCTAGGACTAACCCAAGCTTAAAATAGTCAGGAAAGAGCCACTTGGGGACTTACCCTAAACCTCAAATATACTTGACCTATTCAGTGCATGATGGCTAGTTCAAGAAGAAAGCATGCAGGCTTACATCTTCTTAAATAAAGTCAACACGGGGTAGCTTATCGGTTACACAGTAAGGCCTACCAAACTGACAAGATGCTCGTTGGCTTGCAATGGTCAAGTTAGGAAGAAAGCACAGGGACTCACATCGGAAGTGACCGGTGACACTAACAATAGCATATTAGCCGACTAAAAGCATGAGTGAGAGCCACGGGGCTTGCTCCCACATCAAAATAGCTAGAGATAAAAGATATGTGTTTGTTTGTATTGTGAAAGATGGAATATGATGCTGCTTAGGTTCTCTTACACCCACCTAACATGTAGAATGGATGAAATGGTGCAGGGTATTGTGACTCACCAAGAAAGGATGTTGCTTGAATTATTTTAACTTAGTTGTACTAATCGAAATAGGATGCCTCTTGGTTCTCTTACACCTAAACTAATAATTGGAGGATCATTTGTAGTTTGTGTTTGTGTTATGGAGGGATAGGATGCCACTTGGGTTCTCTTACTACCTAAACATCATCTCAAACAAAAGATATTTCTAACACATAGAGATGGAATTTGATATGAAAAGAAGTTTATTGATGATTATTTTCAAACAAGATTTATGGATAGTATTTCTTTTTAATTGGAAGCATCGGTGCTTTCCGACAATTTATAAGTTGATAAGATCCTCCTTGGTAGGCCTTCTCTATGGAAGGGCATTCCCAAGTGGGTTCAAAACCTCCCATCTTTGATCATAATATTGGTCTTCTTAGAACTAAAATAAGCTCTCCTACTTGAAAAGCTCTAGGGATGGACCAACTTGTTGTGAGCTTGAATCATTTTGGCTTTGTAACTTCGAGGTTACGGCATGCCAGAGGCATCTCTCCTCCAAACTTTCAAGCTCTTCTAACCAACTTGGCATTCTTTCTAGTATCTTACCCCCATAACTATCCTTAATGATGGGAGTTGGACTAATGGTAGAAATGACCCATGCAAAAGAAATGGGTAGATTGAGTTGGAGTTTGTATGTGGTGGTAAGCCCACAAGGAACTAACGCTCATGCCTTGTGCTTATTGTCCAGTATCTTCTTTTAGTATTTGGATTAGGGTTTGTTGAATGCTTCTGCTAGACCGTTTGCCCTCGGGTAGTAGATGGTGGAATATCTCTAATCTATGTTGTGTCTGGGCAAAGTTATTTTTAGTGCTCTTGAATGCGATTATTATATATAATTCATCGAGGCACCCCAAACCTATATACGATATGGTTCTAAAAATTGGAGCACATGCTGAGCTGTGACCTCTCTAAGTGGGATTATCTTTGCCCACTTGGAAAAGTAGTCGGTGGCAGCTAGAATGAATCGGTGACCCTTGAAAGAAGGAGGATCGATCAAACCCACTATATCGGTACCCCAACACTCAAATGGCCATGAGGCCAATGTAGGATGTAGAATGTTGGGTGGTTTAATTAAGACCACACCATGTACCTGACATTGGTGGCATCTCCTAGCTACATCCAAGCAATATGTCATCATCGAAGGCCAGTGATATCCTAGTCTCTTGATCTTGGCTTTCATCTTGGATCGGATTGATGTGCTCCGCATAAACCTGAGTGTACCTTGGTCATGATCTTACGAGCTTCATGTTTGTCTAGATAATGTAACCACATATGATCAAAAGATCACCGGTATAAGGTGCCACTTACGAGAGCATAGGAAAGGGCTCTCTGCTTCATCTGATGTGCCAGTGACTCCTCTTGAGGTAGTTTGCCTATATTTAGATAATCCATGAATGGTTGCCTCCAATCTAACTCTTCATCCTTTTTAGCAATGATAACCTCTCCTTCAAGAAAGAATCTCTCGATGAGTTCAGCGTCAATAAGAGATAAGACTTGTCTATTTTAGACCCTTATTGGAATGGACTCATCTTAGAATATAACTCTTTGGGCAGCTAATGCATACATTCTTGCATTCTCTCCTCAAGAATCTTGTAGATGGCAACCTCTATTTGGGAACTAACAACTCTATAATGTACTTTGTGGTAATGATGGAGCTCAGGCTTTAGAACTTTGTAGGACCTGATGATTTAGTTGATGACAAGCTAAGAATCCCTAAAGATGTTGATGCTCTGGATGCCTAGTGTAATGACTAACTCCAAACCGGCAATCAAAGCCTCATATTCGACTTCGTTGTCGGTATATGTGTTGGACAAATGATATGTGAATCTCATCACATTATAGTCTGGAGTTAGGAGAACTATTCCTACCCCTTCCTTTCCTGGAAGAGTAGATCGTGGTTCTTCTCCTTTTAGAAAGGAAGCTGCACCATCAAAATACATCTCCCTGCGGTGAATGATAGTGTCCCCTAAGTTCATGATTTGTTCATCAGGGAGGTCATCACTAAGTGAGGAATTAGGAGGAAGTGAGTGTCGCTAAGAAATCGTTAGTGCATCCTTTCACATGGAGGTAGAATGTGATGTCAAACTGTGACAAAATTATGGACCAATACACCAACCATCCGGATAACATTGGTCATGTCATGAAATATTGCAGTGGATTGATCCTGGAGGTTAGATTCATCTTATGAGAAAGCATATAGTGTCGTTACTTTTGGCATGCAAAGATTAAAGCGAGGTAGTACTTTTCAATAGGTGGGTAGTTTGCCCTAGGAATTAGATGATGTGAGGTAGTAGAGCATTTTCTTTCCTTGTCATTGGTTTGAGCCAACAAAGCACCATGGGAGTCATCTTATGTAGCTGTAGAGATCAATGGCTTGCGGGTCGCTAGAAGGCGCGCATCATTGGGTAGTGCTTGATGTCTTCAAAAGATCTGACACTTATCATCCACTTAAACTTGGCATCCTTTTTGATAAGTCGAATGGTGCATCTTCTGATAGGTTGGATATGAAGATCTTAGATACACCAATGCCCTTAAAATGATCTTAGTTGAGTTAGACTTTTAGGGGTGGCATTTCTAAGATAGCCTTGATCTTCTCTAGATCTATTCCCGGTGTTGGACAACAAATCAAGGAATTTCCACGAAGCTACTCAATGAACACTTTAGGGATTCATTTTGAGGTTAAATTATCTTAACCATTGAAAACTACTCTCAAGTTGAAGAGATGGTCTTCCTTTTCTTTTGCTTTTGACTTCTAGATCAAAACAACATTCAACTTGATGATGAATGAGTTGTTGAAGATCGAGTCATGGCTCTGTATGTAGCGATATTTTAAGGAAAAGGCATGACCTTATAATAATAATAGATTCGAGTTCAAAAGCGTGTTTCTTTCATCCTCGGGGCCATCTTGATTTGGTTATAGTTAGATGACCCATCCATAAAAGAATCTTGCATGAGATGAGGTGTCCACCATTAATTTTGATATAGAAAGTGAAAATTCATCCTTAGGACATGCCTTATTTATCCTAAAATGACATATGTGAATTTGGCCATTCTTTTCTTAATTGGGATGACAGCTAACCATGTAGGATATTTTTCTTCCTAATAATAAAGCAGCGATCAATTTCTTGATTTGAAGTGACATCTTCAATGTCTAATCGCATGTGCATCTAGGGAGCTTAGGTTAACATTAGTTCTATTGTTATTTTGTGGACTACTCGTTAAGAGATAAACCGCATTTCTTCATAACTCCATGCGGTAGTCCTTAACTCAATAATACTAAGTCATTGGTTTCTTTCGTTCCAATGGTTGATGGATCTCTTCTTCAAACTCTGGCAATGCCTCTTTGACTTCAAGCTCATTTGGGTCATCTAAGTTTCTAAACATACCTCCTCATAAGAGTTAGCCTGATTTGAGAAGAACCTATCAGACCCTAAATGATTGGTGATGATTAGAAAATGATTTTCATCATCGACTGGACCCACTGTGCTAAATTCTAGTCCTAGTCTTGATTAAGAATATCTGCTTTGGTTGTCCCATAATCCCTTCTTTGCTAAGTTAAGAATACAAGGCAAATACCAATCAAAAGGCAATTATATTAAATCTTTATATAAATCATCCTCAAGTTCTACATCTCTTGACTTGAGGATGATGCTCCCAACAAAATCTCTTTGGCTTGACATCTGTGATGACTTGGGGCCTCCTTAACTACTAAACCTTCAACTTTGGAAGAAAATGAGGTTAGAGCTAAGGTTCCCAACCAAGCTGTCATTAAGTGATTGAGACATTCATGCTTTTCTTGAGGCCTTCTTCATCACTATTTAGTTCATGTCACCTCAGGGACCAGAGAGAGAGGGGTTGGTCAGTATGCTAACCACATGAGACTCATCCTCCGAATTGGACTCTAAGTCTATGTGGATAGTGAGGGTATTCTTATGAGTCAAAACTATAATTCCTATTGGGTGGCCAATAGGGAGGAGGTCTTCCACCTATGGAGCTGTCTTTATATCTCTCCTGGGGGTGAGTCATCCTACCCATATGCTCATATACAGGAATGAAATGTGGGCAGAATTTAATATCTGGCTCTACTTCTTCCTCGTCTGATTCTCACTCACTTATATTTTCATTTTATTTTCCTTTTCTTTTTCTTTTTCTTTTTCTTTCTCTTCTTTTTCTTTAGCTTTTGAACATTCACCAAGTTCATGAGAATAGACTTTTTGATTTAGAGGAAGATAGTAGGCTGCATCTTTATATATCTCGACCTCCTAACTGAGAATGGCTTCAAGTCCCCTTTGACATAATACTCGATTCCACCTCTTTGAAATTTGATGCACTAATGTAAAGAGGATGGAACCATGTTGTTTCCATGTATCCAAGGCTACCGAGCAAAGCGGAAAGATGTATCTAAATCGATTATGTAGAACTTGGCTTTTGTCATCTATCTCCAATGGAAATACTATAGAGCCAAAAGCCCTCTCACCTTATTCATTGATTCTTCTCAACATCATTATCTCCTGAGGGTGAGATCCTTTAAGTAGGCAGGGTCTTTAGACTCATAATGTTCATTGATGCACGATCAACTAACACCCCGAGTAATCTACCCATATCATTGTGATAGAGGGACGGTTGTGCTCTATTGTCCCCAAGAAGGTCTTCATTGGTGAATGTAACTCCACGAGCTTCTCTTGAATAACATGCATCTAGATAGCGGTCAGAGCTAAGCATATTTTGGATCAAAAAGGGCTTTGATCAATGACTCCCTCATCTCTTTGGATAAGACAAGGGCATCATATATGCTTAGTTTAGCTGGCAACTTTCTTAGGTGAGCAAGGACATTGTAGTCAACTCTAGGATGGTCCTCCATAAGCATATCCATAGGTGGAGCATCATGTGGAGGGCTTCTTGATCACTAGAACCAATGACTTGTTTACCTTATCCTGAGGTGCTACCCTAGGAGGTAGAACTTTGCCTAGAGGTTGACTTGATGAGATGGTTTAGTGAAAGTTCTACTTGCTCAGTTCATCACAACTTCTCCTATGGGATCATCAGTCGATGACTCCAAATCAATCTCAATGGAGAAAATGATTTAAAATGAGAAAATCCATTTCCAAATCAGAGAAGATGAATGATGAGTTATATTCATTATTTTAGACTTGGAGAAATTTTGAGAGGAATAAAATCTAGATATCATAAGTGGACAAGATGTAAGTGAAAGCTTTCTTCATTGATTTCTTCTTAGATTGAGGTACATGATAGAAATCTAATAAAATAAGTGGGGTAAGGGTTTAGTGCCCATGTTCGCTGTAATAACGCTCTTGATGGTAGAAGATGAGCTAGTGGAGGAAGAAGTAGTAGCTACAACGGTGGATGGAGTGTTAGACTTGGATGGTGGTTGTGCTAGTCTGCTATCCCGGGCAAGTAATGTGGACTGCTGCTGCTGCCGCTACTGGGCTATCACTTCTTTCAAATTGTCTTTAGCAACTTGCAAACCTTCCTTGGAGTTGAGGTTTGAGCTGGCTCAGGCACCTGCAAAGGTAATTTTTTGATCTTAGAGATGATTTTCTTGGAGGTTCAAGATAGGGAGATATCCCCAAGGATTACCCTAATAGAACTAGAGGGTTGTTCTAGTAAATATTCTTTAGGGATTACAATTGCACCCAACTTGTAGCTACGCTCAAGCTAGTCCTTAAAGGTAAAGCAATCTTTAAGACATGTCCCTATGCGTGGTAGGGATAGTTTGGATGACTCTTGCCCACTTCCTCCTCTAGGCTCTAGAAAGCAGGCTTCTTTAAGAGGTTCTTAAAGATCTTCCTGATTACCTCCCACTTGAATAAATATGGTTTATTCAATTTGTCGACAAGTGTAGAGAAATGATAGTTACCTGGTGGCGAGTAACTATACTACTGCTGGTGATGCTGATAGGGATACTACTTAGGAGGCGGCGGTGGTGGTTAATGTGGAAATTGAGGTGGCCAGTATGACAACCGAGGTGGTAGAAAAGAAGGTGGTAGAGGGAGCTGAGGCTATCGACTGACCCTAGATGGTTGCTTTCCCTTATCAACTGTTACTTGTCAGCTTCTTTTTCTGCCTTTTTTATTAGGCTTTGTTGATCTTGGAAAGGTAACTGTTTGACCTCTCCTTCTAGACTAGCCTTCTTATTGATTAATTTCTCAAATGTCTCAATGGTAAACCATTTAAGCATGAAGATGACAGGGTCATGAATATTATTGAGTAGAAATTCAATGGCATATTGTTCAACAGTGGTTCATATTTCATACTTAAATTGTGCCATCTAAGAATGTAATCAACAAGGGACTCACGGTGTTGTTGAGCTACAATGAGATCTGCAATTACCCTTTCTTTAAGTTCACAAATCTCTTAATAAAGAGCTTCTCTCAACAAATATCTTTCTTGAACCATTGGGGAAGTTATGTACCAATCAAATGTGATATTGCTGATGAAGAGCAGAATAAGAGTGCATCGTACCCGCATTGCAACATCCGCCTTGAAATGTGCTATGTTGTTGGGGTTTCGCATCATAAAATTTTGAAGGAAAGTAACAAAATCTTGGGATATTGGACAACATCAAATTCCCGGTAGGTCTACCTTTAGAAACGGATGAGCCACCTCGCTTGTGCCAACACATCCTTCACTTATTATTCAACCATGCTTTTGATGTCTTTCTCTTGCATGGAGGTGTGTCCACCACCTTCCTATGGAAGTTACCACTGTCCTGGTCTACTAGAGAAGTGCTCTTGGCTGATTTAGAGCATGTGCTAACTCAGGATGATCTACCTCTATCGGCATATGATGTGGGGCTGATCGATTGAAGTGCATGGAGGCTAATAAGTCTTCCATCTTCTCCAAGGTGATCCATCATCCTTTTGTTTGAGCTACTGAGGTGTTGGGTTGAATGAATGACATCATCTTCCTCAACCACAACACCTTCTAACTATGTTGATCTCTTTAAAGGAGCTCTAGTATCGACCATGAACCTGAAATTCTAAGGTCATCCTCATGAGATCAAATGCTACCCACTCATCCTTCGAATTGTGGTCCTAAGAGTTCCCTCTTCTAAAGTAAAATCTCATCCAAAGAATGATCTAATGCACCACTAAAATAGTGGACTATTCACTAACTAAATGTGTGCACCATGTAGTGGAGGGATGTTCCTTGGCGAAATGCATCATGCCATCAGTCTAACCACAGGAAAGTCATGCTCACTAGAAAGATGTTCATGGACGCTCCATGGGGGAGTCCTTGTACCATGGGAACTAACCTGTCACCTTCACCCCTCCACACTAAGCTCGATGGTGGTGGTGGTGCAACCCAACTGCTTGGGGGGGGTAGAGGGGTGAGTCGATCTCACCTCTAGGTGGAATGGAGGGAGATCCTTTGGCCATAGATCACCAAAGGGGGGTCTTTCGGATGGGGCTTGGATCTTGGAGGAGTGGTGGATCTTTGGGAGTTGCACAAGTGAAGGTGGATGACAAGGGGAGCGATGTGAAGACAACACTGACTATCCCTTGATGGGAGATCTCTGCCTACGATGGGTAGCACTGGTAAGAATAATCATGTCATGATGACGATAGAAAATCCGGATGAGGCCACTATGCGTGTGTCTCCCACTCTCTCTTATCTGCATGAGTAGATGCTTGAGCCTCCGTAGCTCTCTCCCTATAGATTTGACCCCTAACACTCTTAGAAATCAATGATCAGATCAAATAAGGTATCATACTCCAGCGTCTGTGTGCTCACCTAACACAAGATAGTCCTAAGTCTGACATAGGGCCTCCTATGTTCCCTACCCAGTGTCTCATAGTATATTTCTAGTGGAGAAGAAGCATCAATCCTCCTATAATCTTCCTTTTCATCTGATGCTGAGAGAGGGTGGAACTAGAGAGACCTCTTGGGTTGAACCCTCCTCGGCTATGTGAGATGTAGCCTCAAGCTCTCTGGTTGGTTGCTCGTGCTCACGCTTAATCTTGCACTTTTTTTTTAGCGTTGAGTATGAGTGACATGGCAGAGCGTGAGCTAGTACCTACCTCATAAGTGGAGGAGATTATCTAAGAAGCTAAGATAGCCTTCCCATTTGGGGTAACCAAATAGGAGATAGTAGTTCTCGTTAGAGCAACAGTATGGATAGCTAGATGGGTAGATGCTGAAACTATCTCAGAACAGGGTGTGGGAATCACTACAGCTTTCCTCTTCATTGGAGGATACTTAGAATCAGAGGGCATGTCGATGCAAATGATTAGCCTTTGCCCAACCTCATCCTAGATAGTGAGGGTTGCCCCTCATAACATGAGTCCCTCAATCCATGACCAAGAAGACCGGATGGGTAGTGATCTCCAGAGATCCAAGGCCAAGTCATCCAGAAAAGTGAAAACAAACTTGAAGGCCATGAGTCTAAGTTGTATCTCAGCAAGTGTTGAAATGTAACTTATGTTAGATTTCTACTTAAATATTCATTCCAGAAGAATTGTATGGCTTTAGAATCCTAAACCCACAGTCACCAATTTAGATATGTTAAGTGGGGTTCAGTGGAGAGCCTTTTGCCATTTGATTTTGGTTTTTGAACCCATACTCAACCAATTTAGGTAGGTTGATTGGGGTTCAAAATTTTAAGGAGAGATTTTCTTTCTTGGAAATGTTTGCATTTTGTATATCTTGTTTGAAAATACTTGGTGATTTGAAATGACCTCTACTTAGCAAATTTGAGTATACTAAGAAGAGTTGTGATTGTGTGTTTAAAATATTGTTTGTTGATTGTCTTGCTTGTGATGTGGGAATGTTGATTTTGAAGATGAGGCTTCTTACTTAACAAATTTGGTATGTTCAGTAGAAGCCACATGTGTTTGATTTATATTTGAAAATGAGACTTTCATTAACAAATTTGGTTATGTTAAATGAAAGCCAAATGTGATTTAATTTAAAATTTTGATTTTCTTTGAAAATGGGACTCTCATTTAACAAATTTGGTATGTTGAAAGCCCAAATGTGATGGATTTGTGTTTTGATTTTCTTTTGAAGATGAGACTCTCACTTAACAAATTTGGTATGTTAAGTGAAAAGTCAAATGTGATTAATTTGTTTAATTTTCTTTTGAAATGAGACTCTCACTTAACAAATTTGGTATGTTAAGTGAAAGTCCAAAATGTGTTTTGAAATGAGTCCCACTTAACAAATTGAATATGTTAAGTGAAGGTCAAATTTATGTTTTGAAATGAGACCCTCACTTAACAAATTTAATATGTTAAGTGAGGTCAAATGTGTTGAAAATGAGACCCTCACTTAACAAATTGAATATGTTAAGCGGAGGTCAAATTTTTATGTTGAAAGGAGTCTCACTTAACAAATGAAATATGTTAAGTGAGAATCAAATTGTATGTTGAAATGAGACTTTCACTTAATGGAATGTGTTAAATGAAAGTCAAATTTATGTTTTCAAATAAAACTCTCTTGACAAATTGAGTGTTAAGTGAAAGTC
Organism: Cymbidium sinense; assembly: GCA_021442155.1. Classification (NCBI taxonomy): domain Eukaryota; kingdom Viridiplantae; phylum Streptophyta; class Magnoliopsida; order Asparagales; family Orchidaceae; genus Cymbidium; species Cymbidium sinense. The sequence goes on along the minus strand of CM038221.1, from coordinate 119,817,623 downwards.
AAATTTATATTTATTTTTTGAAAATGAAATCTATTTAACAATCTCAAGTACATTAAATAGATTTCAATGATATGTCTTGCTTTCATGTATGATTGAGAGAAAAACTTCAACACATATGGAATATATATATTAAGTAAAATTTCAATCTCATGTTGTGGTTTATTTGAAAGTAGACCCCTCATTCAACAATTTTAAACATGTTGAATGAATATGGCCATTTTCAAAAAATGTACTTTTAGAAAATATGATTTTGATCCTAATTTTGAAAAGAACCTTCATGCAACAATCATGGGGATTGTTAGATGAAGGTTGGTGATATGAATTGCTATTTATTATGTGAATTTTGAAAGAGTGCTTTTGGAAAGTGTCATGAAAGAATTTATTTTTCTTAAATTTTATGATGAATCTTACCTCACAAGCTAGTGGTAAGGAGGTTTAGATTTTTTTTCTCTCCTTTCATTGATAAATTTTTTTTTTACTATTGGGAAGCCCAATAGGTTTCAAGACCTACATGGGTGAGGTCCTAAAACCTAAAGGATGTTAGCTAACTTTGCTTAAGAATAATAAGCTAAGTTCCAAGGAAGAAAAGATAGTCTCACACATAAAATGGGTCCACTATCGATGCTTGGAGACAATCGTCTACTAGAGATGGAGAGAGGAACCATCTCCATAGTCAAAAAAATCTGTGGTGTTTATTTTTTTGGATTCATTTATGTGTGTGTATGTGAGGGACATCACGAGATCGAGAATGTACTTATTGAGGTGATGACATTAAATAGTGCACTATCTCAAGATAGAAATCACTACCCTATGATAATCACCTAATAAGGACTCTAAGGTATGATGAGTCTTGAATATACCAAAGATTTTTCCCTACTTTACATGGAAAAAATAAAGTAGGTTTATTTAAAACCAAGTTTGTTAAGTTCCTATGGAGGCAAGCATCCATAGTAAATTACATCCTAAGGAAGGTGAGTTCTTTAAGAATAATCTTGATTAAAGTAGGAGATTATTGTCTCCAAAGAATTCAAAGAAAGGACTATCAATAAATTGATTATATTTTGTTAAATTAAGTGGGATGGATCAAAAGGAGAGAGTTATTATCGACGCCAATGGAGATAAGTAAAGAGTACTCATGATACTAAAGCCTAGTGAGCACTCCAATCTATCCTTTTGTTGGGCTTTATATATTTGAAATTGAGGAGATTTATTTATTTGAGTTGAAATTTTATTAGAAATCTAGGGCTTATAATTCCACACTACAAGATTGTAGAAATGCCTAAGAGGTGAGGATTTATGCTTATAGCCCCAAAAAGAAACAACAACCTCAAATCCTAAATTTAGGGAGCTTTGGCGAGGGCCAAAGCACGACCTAAATCTAAGGCGAAAAGTGAGTGTACGGTTTACCTCCACAAGAGAGAGTAAATTACCCATTCTTTGGACTTATTATCACTGGGTGGTAAGCCTAACTCCTACTTTAAATCCATGTGCAAGTCATATGCTTAGATGGCTAGGTATTATTATTTAGAAAAGAAGTCCTTAAACCCACTCCTAGAGACTAGAGCATGAGGGTATGAATAATGACTTAAATCTAATGCAAATTTTATCAAATTTTTTATTTAGTTTGAGACTCTTTATTTTAACATGTATGAGATTTTGTATGCCTAAATGCATGAAATTAATTATGGTCAAATCAAGAGAAAAGTGTTCTTCCATCATAGGCTCTAAAAGGTTAAACCCATTTATCTAAGATGGAGAGCCTCTCTCATGAGTGAAATAAGATGATATGCATGATGTTAAACATACAACATCCACTAAGGGTTGCTAAATATTTTATTATCTTGATTTAAAGCTAAGCTTTAGGTAAGGTTATGAGTTATTTTAAAAGTTTAGTTATGAGTTTTATTAGTGGGATAAAAAAATTTATTTTTTATCCTAAGAGCCTAATCACATCGAGGCAACAATCATCAATCATAAACAAACTATGAAAAGGCATGCTTTTCTAATGCATAAGCTAAACAAATCATCAAATAATTTTATAAACTAACAAAAGAATAAAAGGATGTGGTTGGGTCATACATACAACGAAAAGAAATATGGATAGTGAGCTCTACCCTTATAACTCGGATTACAAGAAAATAATATATATTTACAAATGATGAATGTTATGGGGTCTTTATTCTTCATTTTTTTATTTCTTCATCATCTTTTATTTCCTCATTTTATTTGCTCCATTTCTTTCTTCCTTTTCGCTTGATTTGAATGTGTTTGCTCCAAAGGCATCACATGATACATAAGACTTGGTCTTATAACCAATGCTCATCATAATCCCCCATAACATTCATCCTAATATTAATGCAAAATTATATTAAAGGAGGAAGTAAATCTAACTACACTGCAGACAAATGTTAACTAAACACACCATACAAGCAATTTTATGAATAATTTGGACTTAGCACCCCACATATGGGTAACCAAGCCCACCTATCCTAACCTGGGTTATGCTTAGAGGCTAAGCAACAGCAAAAGTATTTATATTTTTTTTATTATGACAGACCCTTAAGCACAACCCCATAGAAAATATGATTAGGCTAATATCGATTTAACACGGTATGCATATACACCTATAGTCTAAAATAATACATTATAAAATAAACATATATTAAACCATACACTGCTCTAACATAAAGCTAGAAATGGTTACTTAGTCTATTTGTGTGCATTAAAGCTTGTGTTGTATTTCCTAACTAGGATTTAGAGTTGTAATTTGCTAAGTGTGAGGATTATAAAGGGTTGATTTCTCTTTAAGTGATTTAATTAATTTGAAGATTTTACTTAGTATTTTCTTTTATTTTGTATGATCTACACTTAACAACTAAGTGTTATAAAGAGAAGAAAGAGGGAATCTCTCTTTCATCCCTACCTTAAGTCACTTCTAAAGTAAGTTAATTAACCAATTTCCTTTAGTGACTAGCTTATTATACATTATAATTAATCTTAAGTTTAGGTTCACTCTAAATGACCCTATTTAATAAGAAATATATCTTAAAATTAATTAGAATGAATTACTGTCACATAACACATGTTCATTTATTTCTTTCCATCATGTATATCATGCATATATAATCCTAAGCATACACATGCAATGTAAATCTTAGCACACTTTAATGATGAATGTAAAGAAGTATGTTTGGAATTCAAATATTTCATTTTAATTGAATTATGCATGCCTTTTAATAGAAAAGAGGATTTTTCATCCAATAATTAAACACGCATTCATATGTATAAAAGTTTTAAGTGAGTACGGCACCATTATTTTCTACACTAGAGGCGTAAGGCACAATACCTACTTAGGGTTACTTAAAAAGCCCAGATGTCAGATTAATATACCACTTTCTTAGATACATGTAAATGTATGAACAACTATAAGGATAGAAAAAAATCCATGAAAAATTTGCATTTTATTTATTTAATTTGTGATTCTTATTCATTGGCCATCACACACATGTATAAGAGTTTTAAGTGAGTATGTGACATTATTTTTTTACACTAGGGGCATAAGACAAGACCTACTTAGGCTACTTAAAGTGTCCGGATGTCTAATATACCACTTTTCTCAAATACATATGAATGTACAAAAAGAACCGCAAGAATAAGAAATCATGCAAAAAATTATGTTTGATTTGGTTATGTAATTTATATATGTAATGTGAAACCCTTCGTAAATCTTGACATGAAGATGTATAGGGATAGATTTAGGCAAATGTTGTGTTCTTTTTAAATGAACTATACATTTGTAAATCCTATATGAACCCATGCAAGATAAGGAAAGAGGACTTCATGTTACATATCTTATATTATCAACTCATGCAAGCTTATAGGTATTGACATAACTTCATTTACAATAATTGATTTATAGGTTTTTAAAAATAACATTTGATTTAATAGTGATAATAGACACACCTATTTAATTTAAATCAATATGTAATTTGACATAAAAGAAACCATTTCATTTAACTAATTTTAAAAGAAATGAATGTATGATCATATGGCAAGCAATATTTAACATGAGTGGAAAGAAATAGAACAACACAAGCATGTGATTTCATTCAAATCCATTAAGTCCTAAGGACAATCATACTAAATAAAGACCACTTAGAATAAATCAAAATTTCTTTAATGTCATTTCATTTTTTAAATTTGATTTGAGTTAAGGAAGTGAAAGAAGTTTGCTAGTTCTAATCCCCATTCTCCGTGTATAATTTAATTTGATTTAATAAAAAGTAATTAAGTTAATTTTATGATTTAATTAAGTTAGGGTATGAATTAAATGGATTAATTAACCCTTACTTATATCACCTTAAATTAATTAACTAATTAATAATGAGCCAACATGATATGCAACCACATGGAAAGTAAATTTGCAATGCTCCTAAGAAATGAAAGGGGCTTAATGCAATTGGCTCATGATAAATAGTTAATTAAGCTTAAGGGATCTTACTTAACTACTTTTATGATTTTCTCACACATGTGAGCCACCCATAATTTCATTATCTCCCCCTTTGGGTTATTGAACACCCAAAGAGCTACCCAAAATTAGAGAAATTTGGATTAATTAAGTTCTTTAATTGGTTAATTAAATTAATTAACCAACTAAAGTGAGGTGGGCTTAGAAGAGACAAAGAAGAGGCTAAGTCTCAATCCCTAAATCCTTTCAATTGATTAAGGTTCATATAAGATTTGAGTTTTGATTAATTAATTAAGAGATGTTAATTAATTAGTTACTTAAGAAGGATTAGAGAAGACTTAAGGAAAAGATTGGAACATGGAGTCTCAATCCATTTCCCTAGATTTCATCATCATTAACAGAGGTTAACAAGATTAATTAATTAATTAATGTGCTGCTCATTTGCTTAATTATCACTAATTATATTAGGAAAGTGATTAAGGCTTAATCCATTGATTTCTTTAATTAAGCAACCATTAAAATTCTAAAACGTGAGGTAGTCATCTCCTAAATATACACAAAAGTTTGAGATTAATTGGATAGTTAATTAAGTAATTAAGATAATTATATTTTTTAATTAAATTCACTATTCAAAATCAATTAATAAATTTTCTAGCCTAATGAATATCTTTAAAATGAAGTTTGTATTTATTGGATTTTTTGTACAATTAGTTATGAATTTAGGAAGTTTCAAGATTAAAAAAAATTAATTAATCCTATTTAGAACCTTAATGTCGTCGGGCCACGTGGTCGCTGATGCGGCGTGCTTTCCACGTGGCATGACGAGATTCGCTATATAAGTTGTCACATCCAAGTGCTGACTTAGATGGTTGTGCACGCGGCATCTCTGTACACCATCTGATCTAAGATCGGACGACCATGATCTAATCCGCGGTTCTGAGGGATTAAATAGAGGGGGTTAAGCGTGATTTGATCAGGACCGTGCATCCCGATCACGAGGGATGGACGGTCCATGATCTATCTCCTCCTAAGCGACGAAGGATGGCTATCGTCCATCAATGGCTGCTCGATTCGAGCTCACCTGAGCTCGGATGGAGATGAAAATGGTCCCACACCTTCTGAGAAGCAAGACAATCAAATCCAATAGTGGAAAAATCTGACTAGAAAATGGAGATTTTGGGATTCACTAGTTTGCTCTCCTGTTTCGATTTCATGCAAAATTGAAAATGGAGATTTTGGGAAACTTGAGGAAGCTTGGAAATGGCTCTAGGATTCCTCTCTCTGGCTACTAAGGTACAATCAAAGGTGAGACTCTTAGTAGGATGGTGTGAGAGTGGCTGCCAAGGGAGGAGGTGCTTGTCCTTAGTGGTTTGACAAGCTCCAATGGAGATGGGGAGGTGATTTCACCTCCCCATGGATCATGGCTGACCCAACTACTGTTGGGTTAGGTTAGCCATGGTCCAAGGTGCCTAGGTGGACCTATGATTGGATGCCAAGTAGCTAAGAGGAGAAAAATGACATAATGTGCATGTGTCTTATCTCAGAGGATGTCCTAAACCTAAGGGCAAAATGATCATTTGGCTATAGGTTTGAGTTGGGCAAATTTGAAATGGATTAAAGTGAGTTAGCCCAAACTTCAAGTGGTTTGGAGTTTATTTGATTTGATTTGGCTTGATTTGACCCATTTAGGTCAAAATGTGTTAGGTTAGGTCAAGTTGACTAATTGATCAAATTGGGTCAAACCAAGGCTTGGGCCAAGTTCACATGACCAATTGGAGTGTATTGGTGTCATTGGCTTGGTTCAATTTGCTTTTGTATTATGATTCATTTGATTCATATAGATCAAATGGGTCAAAGTAATTTGACTAATTCACCAAATTGGGTTGGGTTAGGTGTTGAGTCAAGTTCAATTGGTTAATTAAAATGATTGTAGCTTTGGTTTGATTTAATTTGGATTCAATTTGTATTTTGAGTAATTTGACCCTTTAGATCAAATTGGGCTAAGTTGGGTCAATTGATGGTCAACTTGGGCTTAACTTTGGTCAAGTTCAACAAGTGAATTGAATGAACTTGAATCATTGGTTGCAATGAATTTGGGTTGGATTGTGATTTGACTTGTTTTGGCTCTTTATGTCAATTTGGGTCAACTTGGGTCAAATGGACAATAAGGCTTGATTTGGCTCAAGTGAAGGTTTGGTCTTGTCCAATCATTGATTATGAGTGGGTTTGAGTCAATGGTTTCAATCAATTTGGCCTATGGTAAATTTTGGCTAGTTTGGGTTTCATTTGGGCTAAGTGTTCACTTTCTCAACGGGCTAGGTTGACTTGGTTTGACCCAATCTAAGATAATTGATTAACCTAAGATGATTTTTGATCATGTTATAATATTTAAATGAGCTTATTTCAATTCAATTTGGGTTGGATTAGAACTTAACTCAAAAGATCCTTTAGGCCACTTTGGATCAAGTGAGCCTAAATAGGTTAATTGGCTTGATCATGGCTTAATTCAAGTTTAGTTGAACTCACACATGAGCCTAGGATTGAAATATAAATCTAATTGTAAGTGGTTTGGAGCCAAATGGGTTTTGGTTCATTCGATAATTTGAAGTCAAAAAGTGCTAACTTGGGCTTGATTTGGGTTAGCTTGGGTTTGGTTTGATAATTGTAGTTTGTGTTTATATTTGGGTCAATAATTGAAGAAATGATTGAAGTCATGAAGAAATCCATGGGTTTTAATTTGGTTTGGATAGAATTTGACCAAGTTCAAGGATTTGGCTTAAAAGGGTATAAATTAGATTTTGGATTGATTTTGGGTTTAGTTTTGGCTATTTGAATTTATACTTCATTTATATTTGTGAATATGAATGAAGATATAAATGGGTTATGAGAAAAATCATTTGAGTTTGGAGTGATTTAGATTTGGTTAAGGCTAAGTCCATAAGATATAATCAAAGAGCTTAGGAAAGATTTAGGGATTTGAATTCAATCATAGATTTCAATCATTTGATTTGCAATTGATTTATAATTTGAATTTTTGGAATTTGGATTTGAATTTGGGGTTTGGTTTGAAAGAAGGAAGCAAGGATTGGGTTTAGGCTTTAGGGTAGGCAAGTCCTCCTAAATTCCTAAGGCACAACCTAATCCTATGGCTAACTCTTCTAAGTTTCTAGGGTTTGATAAGTGTTCACCTAATCACTAGAAGTGTCTTAAGACTAAGGAACTCTTAGTGCCTATAAGAGTCCTAGATCTATGATGAGGGAGTTAAGAGATCACTCCAAAAGTGAGGTCAACAATAGTTGTTTAAATTTTCTGAAAAAAGAAATTCTTGTTATTTTTATTCAGCTTAAGGTACACAATATATGAAGACTTTCATAGAGTTATTACCATATAGATGAAGGGCATTAACAATCCCCAATTTAGCAAGTTTTTCTATCGATACGTGAAAATGCTTTGCTAGGAGGTTGTGATGAACATCCAAATTGGCCAATGCCGTCTGCAAATCCTTGCCATTGTCTCATGACAACAAACCTCTCTATTTCCTCTAGCTTTCAGCCTACAATGCGGCTTGCAATTAAATTCCATCTGCAGCATGCATGAATTATAAGTTATTAATGACAAAAAAATTATATGTATGGAGTCTTAGAAGTAGAGCTACGTTATATATGTATATATATATATATATATATATATATATATATATATATATATATATATATATATATATATATATATATATATATATATATATATAACAAATAAAATTTAGAAAAAGTTCACAATATAATTTTATATTCTAAACGTTCTTAATTTATATTCTACATATAAATTAAAAATTGTTAGTAAAATCCCTTAAAACAAATTAAATTAAAAAATAATAAAATAAGCTCACAATGTGCATACTTGATAATCTATATAATAGACATATATGTACTGATAAAAATAGTGATTAAATCATAGATCAACTATGCACTAAATATCACCCTAATAATTCTAAACACAAATGTCCTTCACTTAAAAAATCATAAATAATGTGTACTTCATAAAACATAGAGCACACATTTTGAGTACTCAAAAATATACAATAAGAATTCTTAAAAATAAGTTTAATCATCAACCAGATTTACCTACAATATCATAAAATATGTGCAAAAGAGTGGAGTCTAGGTGTACCTCTATATCTAGACTCCACAAGTAATATTCTTTCATTAAAAACGTTATAATAACCTATTTGTCTGAATGTGATTTGGATATTAGGATGTTTAATAAGTAGATATAAAAAATTTAATGTTAATCTATTAGAAGTAAAAGAACTGTATATATGTAAGGCATTATGGTTATATAAAAAAGAATGTTTGGTTTTCCTTTTGTTTGTTTGTGAGGAGAGGGGGAATTTGCACTTGACCAGACTTTAAATATAAAATGAAAGACGTATAAATGTAATAATTTTGAAGGAAAATGCTAAAAATTGAAATTATATGTATGAACCTGAAAACTCATAATGATTATATGTAAAAATTATGAAGATAATTTATTATTATTTATCTTTTGAAAGACATGACAATCTCTATGATTAATATAATTCCATTAATAAATCATTATTGCTTAGGTATATTTGGTCAACAATTGTTGGGCTATTTTAATAGTTGGGACCTGATGAATTCTTTACATGTACTTGAAAAGGGTATAAATTATACAAAAATTGTAGTTTAAATTTATTAAAATATTATTTTTGATAAATTTTTATTAAATTGTCATCTTCTTTTTAGTGGCATGACTACAACTCTCAATCCTTGCTAATTATCTAAGTGTTCTCAATTGTTTTGGCTTATAGCTATTGGATTGACTCAATGAGAGGCAAATTTTTTATTTTTTTTGTATAGATAATGTTGATAACCATGTTTTAATGCTTGAGTTCGTTTCTAATGAACCTGTCAATCATCACCTTACCATATTCAATTTGGAATTGCTCCTAATTCTTCCATAGAAATCCAAAGCACTTAGTTCGAATATTGGTTATTAGGTAATATTATGCACCCTAGAACAATGACAGTCGTGAGAATGAAAAATCAAAATTTGTTAAGGATATTATGATATAATAATATATGAGAGTTTAGTTAATTTGATAAAATCAACCAATATTTATGATCATAGAGATAGATAAAGGTTTAATAGTCTGAAGACAAAATATGACGCGTAGGATTGTGGGTCTCGTAGTTGGAAACTTCGCTCCCAACGCTGTGACGTGCATTTGAGACGGGATGCATGCGTTTAATTTGCCCTTAAGGTTCCACATAAAAAAAAACAAAAAAAAAAACAAAAAAACAAAACAAAATATGATAATCTTTCAATATCAAATATATTCTTCCTCCTCTCTCTCTCTCTCTCTCTCTCTCTCTCTCTCTCTCTCTCTCTCTCTCTCTCTCTTATTCCTACTCAAAATTCCAATATAAATCATTCGTCGGATATTCTCATAGAAGATATAGGAAAGTACACAATCTCCAATATTTGATCACCTCATTAGTCAATAGATCTAGTGAAAATCCATTTGTTTTTTTTTAGGTGTTTGGTTTCAAACTATCATCTCTGACCCGTAAGTACTTATTTCCAACGTCCTAAAAAATAAATATTCCTATATGACACCAAAATAACTACAGAGTTGAGTTTAGCAATTATTAATCTTTTAAAAAATGAAAATTAAATCTTATTCAAAACTTTCGGAACAGAATCTTTTGGCGAAATTAGATTATATGCCGAACAAATGATCTCACAAATTTAGGGACCTTCATAATTCAATCCAAGTACTACGTACAACATGGATTGAGGAGTTAGGAGAGAGATTGATGCATAATATGCGCTGTTCAACATGGAAATATTCTCGTAGCAGGCGAAAAAAAAAATTTTATGACTAAATAATAAAGAAATCACAATAAATAATAAATAATATTTTTCGTATGAAATGTATTTCTCAACTTTCCTATTTTCTTACAGTCCAAATATAGGTAAAGATGATTTAGGGGTGTTTAGTTACTTGAAAAACAAATATAGTATAAATGAAATGCTTTTATTGTGAATACTTTAACATTTGTTTGGTTGAAAATCTTATAAATGCAAAAATTTGTTTCTCTTGTTTGATAAAGTGAATCTATTGCAATGTATTTGGTGGCGTTCGATAGGATTGGTGATAGGTGATGTGTTGTGGTGATGGTGATCATTGACGGTAGTGGGTGTCGGTCGGTGCCGGTGATCAACAACAGCAATGGATGATGACAGCAGTGGTAGTTGACAACGAAGGTGGTTAGCGATTGTGGTTGGCAGCAGAGGTAATTTGGTGGTGGTTGGTAACTGACAGTAGTGGTAGTAGAGGTGGTGATGGTACGGTAAGTTGTGGGCAATGACTAGTGCTGATCGTCCATGGAAGTAGTCAGTGGCTAGTAGGGTGGAGCAGACAACCAACAATAATAATCTTCACTTTATACCAAACGGTGTATTTAAAATTAGCACAAATTAGACAAATGTTGAATACATTAAATTTGAACTAAATGATAAATTTGAAATTCATTGAACTATTACATCATAATCCAAATTTATCAAACAAAATATTAAAATTTTCAAAACAACTATATTCTAAACAAAATGAGTTCATTTTATAGTGAATCAAACAACCCCCTGGCACTTGTGTTTAGCATATTTGCATAGCACAAATGGGCATTATCTTTAGTTTTTTTTAAAAAAAATTCAAACGGTAGCATATATTAGATAAAAGCAATAGTACCTCTCGGCAATTTTTGAATTTGAATAATTGAAGAGAGTGTGATTTGAAGTATCGGTGTAATTTTCAAAAGGCAGATGGAATAGTAGATAAGACACTACCCAAAGATTTCGTCCTCATTTGGTGAGGACTTTAGATCCCAGTTCTAGGTTTCATAAGCGCAAATATTAATTAGCCTTCCCAGTAAGTGAGAGAGAACTTTCGATTAAGGCTAGTTATTAGATTGCTAAATATATAGCGTGTAGTAGCAGCATATAGAGTTATGAAATTTAAATTATGAAATTCATTATTTCTTCATGGTTGGGGAATGATGGCGTGCTTGCGTCCCAGATCGTAGTCTTTATTTGTCTAAGGAGATAGGCTTAAGTCTACCTTAGGCGATAGAGTACTTTGTCTATCAGTATACCACATGATTCACAACTCAAGGGAGAGTCATTGAGGAGCATATGGCTGGTCATCGTAATATAATGGAGTGCGGTTGGCCAAACCACCCGTCGGAGGACTCGGTGAATGCTTCATGGAGCCTACTAAGCTACCAGCGATCAAAGGACACGGGCCACGTCCTTATTGGCAAGAGATTGATTGAGAGTGAACATAGTAGAACACTTGATTTGACATTGGCTCCTTTGTGAGCTAGAGTTTTCTTAATTTGTCACCTCCGATAAACTATTGCAGAAGGTGGATAGATTGAGTTGCTTTAAGCTTTTAATGATAGAAATTAATTTAGATGATTTTTTAGATTGACACTCAATTTGAGTTAATTTGATTTGAAAAATTGATTAATTTGAATATATTTAAGAGCTTTAGATCCTATCAACTCTATTTAGCTGCTAACAGAGGATCAAATCTACTATCACCTGATAGAATTAGTTTCTCAGATATTTTACTGAGTTAAAATTTTTATAATAGATTTTTTTGTTAGCTTAACAGTCTTAAGACTAAGCGAGGGAAGCAACATGACATCCTTAAACACTTGAATTTAAACATTGATGTAGTGTGGAGGCCATCTTTGGTGTTTAGTAATTTAGATAATTTTATTTTTAAATTATGAGATTGATTTTATATTTTTATTTTATTTCAATTTAGCCTACGTAGTCTTTTAAGACATTAAAATTTACACTTGAAATCTCTATGCGGAATCAGTATTTATAAACTAATTTCATAATTAATGAAATTGATTTTGAAAATCATAATTAGAATGAAATTTCTTAATTTTTGATTGAAGGAACCCATATGATTTTTATAGATTTTGATTTAATATCGCCTTCTGTTTACTTGTACAAAGAATTATAGATTTGGTGGTGAAGCAGACATTTTGATTTAGATTGTAGTTTAAAATATTATTTGTACTCAGTTTACTTGTTGAGTTTTTATAATTCTCTCAACTTAATTATGTTCAATTTACATCACTTTTAATAAGTTACGTCGATTTCAGTGTTTATTGTTTTAGCCCTACTCATATTAGCTAGTATAGTAATCACCTCCATATTAGTATAAGAGTTATTAAACCTAATTTGGATTCATCCTTAACTCTATATTAAATTTTATAGACTTTAAGTTTATTGCAAGTTTATTATAAGTTTAATATTAGTCTCCCCTAATTATAATTAAAGCTTGTTTAATTTTGAGAAATTTATAAGAAAAGAAAACTCACTTTACCACTTCAATTTAAGCCATAGAGAATTGCAATTAGAGTTTGTGAGTTTAATATTAGCCTTCCCAAATTTTTCTTGCATTTTAAATGAGTGTTCTATTCTTTCCAAAATTTTCTTTAAGTGCTCTCCCCGTATTTCTCTTTGATTTAACATTTATCTTCATATTTATCAAATATTCTTTTGTTTGATTTAAGTTTAGGTAATTTTCATTTGAATTTGTTTAAGTCTTGAATTTTAGTCTAAATTTCAACAACCTCCCGGCATCATCCTCGTGTAAGAGGAGACATCGGGGGTGTTTTAGCATTCTCGATGCCTCATGAGTGTAGCGGTGTCTTCTATACCACTGATTTTTTTCATCGTTGTGTCCTCTTGAGCTGACGAGGCATTTAAAGAAGACAAATGCATATATTCATTCCCCCTTTGTTTCTAAGTCTAGAAATTAGACAAAATTTCGGCAGCATTTGCTAGGAGGAGTAACGGATGTTGGCTTATTCGATGCCTGAGCATAGCGAGCGATGTCTTGCAACATAACAGCCAGATTTTCATCTCGTCGCACCCTCTTGAGCACGATGAGGCCTTTAAACTTGCAAAGAAACACAAGAATGTATATATATCCACATTCATAGATCTCACATGTTCTGACTCATTTTTACGCACCGCAGATCGGCAAAAGATGAAATTTGGATATGGAAACTAAGAGAAGAACCTATCTTAGCGGTGTTACTTCTCTGATTGAAGAAAAATTGGGAATGTAATGTAAGAGTCGACCGGCAGAAGAACCCCTTGTGGTGTTCTTCGATTCTGGTGAAGCAAAATTGGAGAGGTGATCAAGGAATCGACGTGAAAGAAGAATGCTGTTGCTTCCTCGTCGGTGAAGTGAAGATTGGAAGGATAATGTGAGGAGTGCGATGCCGGAAACCAAAAGAAGAATCCCTCTTGATGGTGTTGCTTCTCGATTATTGGAAAAAAGAGGGGTATTTTAGTTTTGGAAGAAAAGAGGAAAATAAGCGGAGAAATTCATTTTGTGGAAAAGAGGAAGCCGAGATTGGAATTTGGAAATCGATGTTGATTTGAAATGGAGAATCAAGCTGTTCTGATTTTGGATCAAGGCTATCTTATCGAAATGAGGATACTTATTAATCGGATGAATAAGGGTCCTGCTCTCGAATCAAAGTGGGAGGAGATCAAGCTCTGATTCTTCAATTTGGAGACAAATGAGGAGCTCCATTCCTTGTGGTGGTTATGCGGTTTTGGTAGAGATGAAGAGAGGGAGTGGTTGGCCGAGCCGAGAGCGGGAGTGGTTGCTTACGTGGGAGCCGAGAATGCCATTTGAACGGAAGGGGAGAGAGCCGAGATAATGGAGTTTGATTGCGTGATGGGCGAGCTCTCGCGCGTGAAGAAGGATGGTCGAGCGAGAGAAAATATTACATCCAGTCGCGTAGCTTTATGCGGACTCAATCGGCCCAATCGTGTCCATGGTTTTCTGTTTTAGCTTAATGGCGTAATTACGGCCCGGCCCACCTCGTTCAAACAGTGGGAGGAGAAAAATGAGACGGGTGTCATTTGACATTCCTCCCGTGTATGACAGTTTAGGGCTTTCTCCACTTGCTCGACTCAGCTCTCGATCGGTGAGCGTCGACCATTTCGGTGGTTGGAGCAGTCTTGCGAATAACTTCCATTGAGGTATTGTAGGCGACTACATGAGGTATTTACACCGGTATTTTTGAACTTTAATGAATTTAGGGTTTTCTCTATTCTTCTCACCATCCAGTATGTGAACATTTTAGAACATTTGAGTTCTTTAAGTGAACGGGATGTATTTTAGTTGTTTTTGGAGATATTTTATATGTGTACTCTCTATACTGTCAAGATAGTACACGCTGTTATTTTCAAATTTTTGAATTGATTAGCCTTGTGAAATGTTTAGTATATCACATGGTAGGATGTTTGGTCATGTTTCAAGATGAATTTTGTGGCCTGATTAGGGATGATAGTATGTTCAGTCGATGGAATTAAAATTATGTGGCCTGATTTTTACATCTGGACTCTCTGTACTCTCATGAGTACAGAGCATTTTGGTCATTTCTTTCTATTTCTTTGGCCTGTTTGGAGAAATTTGTTCATTGCAATCCATCAGGAATAATTTGGAGGCTATTTGATTAGTTTTTCAGTGTTATTTTGCATCTGTACTCTCTGTACTCTCTTGGGAGTACAGATACTTTTGTGGATATTTTTTCTAGTTTCTTTGGCCTGGTTGTTCAGATTATGTTCATTACATTCTAGTGGAAGCAATTTGGTGGCTATTTGGTTGGTTTAGTAGTGTTATTTTGCATCTGTACTCTCTATACTTTCTTGAGAATACAGAGCATTTTGGTCATTTTTTCCTGTTTCTTTGACCTGTTTGGGGGAAATATGTTCATTGCAATCCATCGAGAATAATTTGGGTTTGGTTATTTTTAGTGTTATTTTGCATCGTACTCTCTGTACTCTCTTGAGAATCTGAGATATTTTAATGGACATTTTTCTAATTTCTTTGGCTTGTTTGATTATGTTTATTACATTCCGGTGGATGCAATTTGGTGGGCTGTTTGGTTGGTTTAGTAGTGTTATTTTGCATATACTCTCGTACTCTTAGTACTGAGATGATTTAATGGATATTTTTTTAGTTTCTTTAGCTTTGGTTGTTGATTATGTTCATTACATTACATTTGGAAGTAATTTGGTGGTGTTTGGTTGGTTTAGTAGTGTTATTTTACATGTACTCTGTACTCTCTTGAGAATCTGAGATAATTTTAATGGACATTTTTTTTTTATTTCTTTGGTGTTCTTGATTATGTTCATTACATTCTAGTGGAAGCAATTTGGTGGCTGTTTGGATGGTTTAGTAGTGGAATTTTTGCATATGTACTCTCGTACTCTTGAGAATGAGATGATTTTAATGGATATTTTTTTTCTTTGGCACTGGTTGTTGATTATGTTCATTATATTTTTAGTGGAAGTAATTTGGTGGTTTGTTTGGATGGTTTAGTAGTGTTTTTTTTTTTGTATCGTACTCTCTACTCTCGAGAGAGTCTGAGATGATTTTAATGGACATTTTTCCAGTTTCTTTGCCAGTTGTTGATTATATTCATTACATTCCATTGGAAGTAATTTGGTGGGCGTTTGGTTGGTTTAGTAGTATTTTTTGCATATGTACTCTCTATACTCTCTTGAGAGTACAGATAATTTTGTGGACATTTTTTTCTTATTTCTTTGGCCTAGTTGTTCAGATTATGTTCGATTACATTCCACTGGAAGCAATTTGGTGGCTGTTTTGTTGGTTTAGAAGTGTTATTTTCCATCTGTACTCTTTGTACTCTCGTGAGAGTACAGATAATTTTGTGGACATTTTTTCCAGTTTTTTGGCCTGGTTGTTCAGATTATGTTCATTACGTTCCAGTAGAAGCAATTTGGTGGTTATTTGGTTGGTTTAGTAGTATTATTTTGCATCTGTACTCTATGTACTCTCTTGAGAGTACAGATGATTTTATGGACACTTTTTCCAATTCTTTGGCCTGGTTGTTCAGATTATGTTTATTACATTCTAGTGGAAGCAATTTGGTGACTGTTTGATTAGTTTAGTAGTGAGATTTTTGCATATGTACTCTCTGTACTCTCAAGAGAGTACAGCTAATTTTGTGGATATTTTTTTTAGTTTTTTTGGTCTAGTTGTTTAGATTATGTTCATTACATTCCAGTGGAAGCAATTTGGTGGTTGTTTGGTTGGTTTAGTAGTATTTTTTTGTATCTGTACTCTCTGTACTCTCTTGAGAGATGATTTTAATGGATATTTTTTAGTTTCTTTGGCACAGTTGTTGATTATGTTCATTACATTCAGTGGAAGCAATTTGGTGGGATGTTGGATGGTTTAGTAGTGTTATTTTGCATCTGTACTCTCTTGAGAATCTGAGATGATTTATGACATTTTTCTAATTTCTTTGGCGGTTGTTCAAATTATGTTCATTACATTATTGGAAGCAATTTGGTTGTTTGGTTTAGTTTAGTAGTGTCATTTTGCATCTACTCTCTACTCTCTTGAGATGATAATTTAATGGATATTTTTCCAGTTTCTTTGGCACGGTTCTTGATTATGTTCATTACATTCTGTGAAGCAATTTGGTGTTGTTTGGATGGTTTAGTAGTATTTTTTTGCTCTACTCTCTTGAGATAGTGAGATAATTTTATGGACATTTTTTTCTAGTTTTTTTGGCCTGGTTGTTCAGATTATGTTTATTACCTGACTTTTCATTTTGAAGTTTACAATGTCTAGGAAAAGGATAACTTTGAGATCGAGCCTACCATTAGAAGCGTGTTTGATAATATTGTAGCATGATTTACTGATGAAGTCATTGATATTTTAAAGGGGCTTCATCGCATCAATTCATTAGACTCCACAATTGTGACTCAATAGCCATTACCTCAATCTGTCTTCTTGGGAGATAGAGAAGCAAGCTTTCTTTACGGGTGGCGGTGCATTCCTTTCACCCTCGATGAAGTTATAATTATAGGGATGCCAACGGTGAAGGTCTTATGGCAATCCCATATGATTAGTTGATTAATAAGACTATGCTTGAGCATCGGATAGCTTCGTTACGTAGCAGTTTGTCTGATTGTACATACATTTTACGCTATCAAATCTTTTTTTATATATCACAACTATAGGGTGGCATCAAAATTGATTACTATGGCGATGACATAGATAAATTTCTTGAATACAAAGGCCATTTGGCTTTCTTAGTTTTAATTTGATGGTATTACATACCAGAGGACCGGGTACATGAGTGGATTTGTCACTCTTCTTATGGTATGTTTTATATCTTGATTATGTATTATTTGATTCATTGAAGTTAACACATAAATATTAGATTTGGGAGCACATAAGCATCATGAGGCCGCCATCTCCATTTGCAAAACCATGTATGCTGCGATGGCCGAAAATAAAGTTTCCAAATGAAGCCTTGACTGGTTTAGGAGGACACCAGGTGACATATAATAATATCACTTAATTCTTATAATTATGTATTTATTTATGTTATAGTCATCACATTTTTTATCGGTTTAACAGGTCGCCTTTCATTCTGAGGATATGAGAGGGGCTCCGGAATCATTTTCCCCTTGAACATGCATATGTTGAGCAGAATGATCCATTCTAAGTCCAGTTGATTGAATCTCCATATGTCTCTCCTCGATATTATCCCCATCCGGTGTCGCCCTACTACTACCCTCGGTGGAGAGGATACTTGGGGTTTAGGGACTTGAAAGATATAGTATCTTCTTTTCAAGCAACAATGAAGAGAATGGATGGGATTGATTCTTTGGTTATTCGAGGAGGTTCTTGGGTCTACCATCCCATGGAGGCCTAGTTCTTTGTGGATACTTGGGAAGTTCTGGATACTTGTGGAGGACTCACTTGGGGAGTCCATGGGGAAGCTAGGAGGCCTCAATGCACATGAAGATGCTCCAAACCTTTAATGTGTTGAGCATGGTGTGAAAGCTCGATAGGAAGGAAAGGCTGTGGTTCCCCCTTCACACACACAGGAAGTCACGAGCAAGAATAAGTGATGTGGTGGCCTCCACTCAGATGAGAAGCCGTGAGAGGTATTAAGTTACTTTCTAAATTTGAGATAATAGATTTCACTATATAGATGAGCAAGATTCGATTACCCACAAATTCTTGCGTTGTCTGGAGGAGCATAAGTCGGAGGTATGAATCATCTCAGTAGATCGATCCTTAATTCATAGTGAATCTAGCTCTTCATCACTAACTTTCATCATTAGTAATTTCATTGCAGCCAGCAGAGGCACATCATTTTATTGAGTTCTCATCCATTTGTTTTACTTTGCCGTGCTCCATCTTATTGACACATCATGCTCGATTGAGGACAAGTAAGTCAATCTTCAATCAGCTCCTTCATACATAAAATAACATATTCATTTAATTAAGATCACTTTAAAATATTTATCACTTGCAGGGGTGATACAGTATTATTGGTTGGAATATCATTATTGCGAGATCGATGAGTTCGACGGTCAATATCTCTCGGATGCACATTGATGCCTTCGCCTTCTTATTGGAGGTACTGTTGTATATGTCCCTATTTGTACATCTCATGCTTGCGGTAAGTTACCCTAGATATGTGGTATTACAATTCAATCATTATTTGTATAGATGGAAACTACAATTTATAAACGTTCTCTTCTTTTCTTACAGCTATATGCAAAATATGGCCTACACAAGGAAAAGCAAAATGTTCATCGACATGTCCTTTAGAGGTATGTTAAGAGCTACTCTTACTTCCAATATAGATAATCGACTTTGGACACTCACTGGTTGGGCATATTAAGCTAGGGCTGTATTTTTATGACTCATTACCAAAACCAATAAGGCCATTCTTCAGAGATTGTAAGAGTTATTTTCAATTTGGTTTTACTGGTTTTTTAACCCCATGACTATACTTCTTGCTTTTGGATCAAATTACTTGTTGAAGATCTTGGCCAATCTTTTTGTGGCGATCCACAAAATGGCCAATCGAAATGGTGAGTGGGTACCTCAAGATAATGATGTTATTGGGATGTTTTATCTGCAAGTACATGGAGGAAATTAGGAAATCCCACGGTGACCACCAAGATTGGCCTAAGAAGATGAATTGCTTTAGGGCCGAGTTCGCTTACGCTATCTTTTGTTTGGGAATGAAAAAATAAATCTAAGAACAGTACATTTAAAGTTTGATAAGTAGGAAATAATTATACATATTTCATTTTTTTTCAATATTATTGCGGAGTTTGGATCTTTTATTGATAAGTAGGAAATATTTTTTTTCAATATTACTGCGGATTTGGATCTTTATTATTCTCTTTGTGTTTATATCTGCTCTCTACTCTCACTCTATATTTTTTTATCTATTTTTCCCATTTTCACTTTTGCTTTTTGGATGAATTGTTCACTATAACAGAAACAGTTGGATGTTCTGGTTGCCTTTTAATGAGTTTTGTAGTTTTCGTGTTTATACTCTACTCTCTCTCTCTGTACTTATACTCTATACTCTCTCTCACTCTCTGTACTCTCTGTCTTACTCTCTTTGTACTCTATACTTTTATTTATATCATATTTTAAATTAGATCAAATGAAAAGGTGAAGCTAAATTTTTATCTAGTTTGGTTTGTATTGTATACATTGCTTATATTATATATATATATATTTTATATATATATATATATATATATATATATATATATATATATATATATATATATATATATATATATATATATATATATATATATATATATATATATATATATATATACTCATTATAAATCTCAATCACACTTAATAATTTTATATTCTCATTCAATTAGATGTAATACTATAAAAGTTTTAATTGATGTATATATATTTTTTAAAATAAAATCAATAGTTTGATTTATCCTATTTTAAAATATTTTTTTTATCATAGTTTTGAGTAACCTCCAAAATGAGAAAAACATGATACATATTATGCTAATGAGATTAATTTTATCATTCATATGATTTTTTTCATCCATCATGTTTATCTCTTAACATAAATAAAATATTCAATATGAATCATATGCATATTATAACTATTTTATTTATCTAATAATTTAGTTATATTTATCTTTTAAAATTAATTAAATTATACTTTTTTAATTGAATTAAAAGATGGTGAAATAAAAATATAGATAATAAAATTAGCCACTTCATAATACAAAATATCGTCGATGCGACTTACCAGCGTGTTTTCAATAAATAATAAAATTAGCCACTTATATATTTTGATGATGAATTTTTTAAATAATGTAATAACGAAAGTGTCATCTAAATTAAATTAATATCATTGATAAATTTATAAATAATTACTAAACTAATATCATATAATATAATCGTCATCACAGTTTTGTTTTTCTTCTTCATAAAATGTAAAGTACTTTATAGAGTACATATATCAAACTATGTAATATGAAAATCGACTCATTCTAAAGCAAGGTAGACTCATCAATCAAATCTCTAATTTGGTAAAATATGAGAGATTTAGTTACATCTAAGTATTACAATAATAGTACGTTTAATAAAGCTTCAAAGAAGAAAGTCATCGACAAAGAAATGATTACGCACGGAGCATGAGAAGGTCATCCTAATGCCACTCGAGGCGGTCTTCCTAATGAATCCCATAGGTGAGAACTTGCCTATTAAGTAAAAGAAAGTCATTTGGAGACTCTAAAGCTTTAGAAATGATTGCAGTCGAAGAACACATAACTAAATGATATGCATTGAAATGTTTTCTGTAATAATATCCATCATCAACTTAGTGTACCCTTCATTTCGAGATTTAGCTCGAGTTGAATTCACGGTAGAACATTATCGTTAATGATTTTTAATAGCATCGATGTGTGCTATATGCATTTCGAAAAACACTCGGTATAATAGAAAGGTGTTGCAAGGGGTGGCATATTACGACATCGGTTTGAACTTTAGTTTTGTAACAATAAAATATGATGGTTTGAAGATTAGCATATGTTTTAAATAATACAAATTAAGAGGCAAATAGAAATTACTCTTGGCTTTCTTGGATCTCTCCCAATATCCCTTAAGCCTTGCATTGGAAACACCCTTTGACGCTTGTTGGATCCTTCAATATGTCTTTTCCCTTGTCTGTTGTAGCTGACTTCTTCTTCTTGCTATCGGTTGGAGAATTCCACATAGAGTCGACATTCGTATATAAGGATTGAAGCATATAGTCATCAGCTCTATTATTACCCTGTGCCCTGACACTTATTTGATATGCATATCGACTAACGTGATTCCGGAAAATAATGGTAGCATTTCCATTTGTGCTTGACATCTCTTAATTTTTTCTATATGCACTATCGATGTAAATATCCCTCTTTGCTCGGTAGACCATCGCATGAGAAGATACTTATCGAATCGCACTTTTCTTCACCTAAGAACTCTGATACAATGGGCACAAAGTAATCCCATCATTTCAAATTTTTTACATGTTACATCTAGGGTAGTCCCATCAAAATGGACAGTCCATGTTTTGGACAAATTTTTATTCTCTAAGTTTCTCACCAAATACTCCATGGGTACATCTGATTATTGATAGGCCTCCAACTCCATGCAAAACTCTTCCTCAAACATATAATATCTGACTTTCTTGTATAAAACATATTGTTATTTTAGAATTGGACTAGTCTTAACAACGAACAATCGATGGATGACACTTGAAGTATTAGTCATGTTTATTCACATGTCTCCATAACTTTCTCCAATCCTAAGAAACAATCTGTGAGCAAACTTGTTGGTTTAGAGATTCCATGACATGCATTGTTCATTGACTGACTATGTTGCATTGACAAGATGCCCGTGTAGAATGAGTCTTTATTGAATGTAGTGGACCACTTGGATTTAATTTTATAAAGCTTAGAACAAGGATGATCATGCAAATTGCCTTCTTCTAACATGGCGGAGCTTCTTCAAACTCTTCCTCTGAGTCACATTTGCTCATGCATAAAATAGCCCTTGTACCCTCTTATTACTATTAAAGCAGTGAACCTTGGAAGGAGCTTCCTTCAAAATATGTCATTGGCACAACTTTTTTGACGGTATGGAATACAATTTGATAGCTCGACATATTGATCTTGATCGAATATTGTTGTAGGATATCTGTCACTCATCAATCAAAGAAATGTCTAGAATAGCCATGAGAATGACTCAATCGTCTCTTCTGATAAAAAGGCTACTCCAAATAATACATTTTTCCAGTGATGATTCACTCGAGGGGAGATATATTATATTTAGTCGATAAGTATCAAAATTATCACATCACCAAAATAGTCATATTCTATCCTAGACATGCCATTGCTCCCAAAAAAAACTTACTAAGCAATCTGACTCATCAACTTGTACATCCCATGCAAACATCCCGTCCACTACTTGCCTTTCCTTGAACAGATGTATTAAAGCATTACTATCACCATTCACAATCCTCGATCTTTTCTCTTTTTGAATAAAATTGAAAGCATCTCTTTTTGTGAATCCAATATTCTCTACACCGCCAACCTCCTCACTTAGATATGCATCGTGCTTTTAATTCTGCCTATCATTGTCTTCAAGGAAGCATTTTCATGCATCTGTGATTTGAGAAGACGATGGGTCGTGAGCTTTAACGAATGATTATGACTTTCTATATATTTTTTAACATCCAGTTCCCGTCCAAGTCAACAAAGAATCTAATCATGGCTAAACAAGCCATCCTTGTATCAATTTTCTGGAATTTTGCTAAGCCATTTGGACTGACAGATTTTTTTCGACCTACTTTTACACATAAAAAATCTTTTGATTTCAATTTCTTGGAGTTTGTAATAGTATGGTATGGTCTTTGAAGCCGGTTTGATGTGTAGTCACTGCGATGCATGCCTCCATTTCATTCTAAGGTGGTGCCAAGGAGTTTTCCCAAATTTGGTTCATTAGACATCACGACTTTGTCATCGCCTTTCGTTCAGATTCACACAGAGACTCCACATAAATGTGACATGTAAAATAGCTCCATAAATAAACATATTCCCTCCAAACAGAAAAAAAAGGGAAAAATGAGCTAAATACTGAGTACAGATGCAAAATCATCCAAACATCCCACTAAATTGCCAATGTAATATGAACATAATCTGAACAAAAGAAAGCTGGAAAAATATCCATAAAATCATATGTACTCTCAAGAGAGTATAGAATCTGAGATGCAAAATAACACTACTAAACAACCAAACAGCCTCCAAAGAAGTAAAGAAATCATCATAGAAACATAAATAGTATTATAACAAGTTACCCATGAGTACGAGAGTACGAGAGTGTGAGTCTGAGTGCAGTCTGAGGGGGCTTCTTGCTCGATGGCTTCTTTTGCATTGTATTTTTTACCTTCAATATTCTCTTTAAGAGCTTCCTCACTGGAAGTGCTAACCTCACAGATAGCACATTCACTCTATGCCTTAAGACCTCTCCTCTGTTTGACATCCCTATTATCACTGCAACTTCATCGGGGGTGATGCTCTTTAAGGCTTCTTTTGCTTTCTGTAAGGCTTCTTTTGCTTTGTGTTTTTTACCTTCAAAATGCTCTTTAAGGGCTTCCTCACTGGAAGTACTGACCTCACAGATAGCACATTACCTCTATTCCATAAGACCTTCTCCCCTCTATTTGGTATCCCTACAATTACTGCAACTTCATCGGGGTGAAAGGAATGCACTGCCCACCCAAAAAGAAAGCTTGCTTCTCTATGTCCCAACAAGACAGGATTGAGGTCATGGCTATTGAGTCTTGCTGAATTTCATAGAGTCTAATGAATTGATACATATGAAGCCTCTGTAAAACATCAATGAGTTCATTACTAAAGAGTCTTTGTACAGTGAGAGATGCAAAACTCCTAGAAATCATCCAAGCAGTAACTTCAATGAATTTACTCTCAACAGCCAAAGAAATTGGACAACATGACCAAAAATCATATGTACTCATGAGAGTACAGAGATGCAAGAAAACACTAACAAATTAACCAAAGCTCCAAATTGTGCCTAATGAACATATTTTCTCCAAACAAGCCAAAAAAAGACAAAAATGACCAAATAGCTCGTGCCCTCGTGAGAGTATGAGTACAGAGAATGCTGAGAGTATAGAGTATAGAGAGAGAGAGTACAGAGTACAGAGAACATAGAAATGATATAATGAAAATAATCTCAACAACCGGTCACTGAGAAAATGAGCAAAATCATCATCTCTTCTAGATACAAAATAACACTAAAAAATAACCAAACACCTCCAAATTGTTCCTCATAGATTGTGTGAACATATTCTCTCCAAACAGCCACGGAAGTGAAAAAATAACCCAAAATGATCTCTCAGTATGGAGAGTATGATCTGAGAAATTCTCCACAAACCATCCAAACATCCCTCAAAATTACTTATGTAATGTAAACATAATCAATGAATGAACTGGAAAAAAATGGCAAAATGTATGTACTCTCGAGAGTAGACTGAGTACAAAATAACACTAAAAAAACCAACAAACAGCCTCCAAATTGTTCATGATGGATTGTAATAAATATATTTCCTCCAAACATGCCACACAAAGTGGAAGAAACTACCCAAAATACTCTATACTCTCAGGGGAGTACAGAGAGTATAGAGAGTACAGATGGAAATCTCCCATAAAGATTAACCAAACAATCACAAAATTACTTCTAATAGAATGTAATGATCATATTCTCTTCATCCAAGAAAAATAAACTATAAAAATATTCAGAAAATCATTTGTACTCTCATGAGAGTACAGAGAGTATAGATGCAAAAATCTCTCAAAATAAGCAAAGTCCTCTTGCAAAGAACTCCAAACAGTGTAGGAAATATACACTAAATAAAAGAATTTCAAGGAATAACACTACCAAACCGTAAAAAAATTATATGTATACAACGGTTGAGAAAAATTACCAATAAATTTTTATTTAATACATCCTCACCTATTTCCTCAAGGCTTTCATTCTCCATCTTCATGGTTCTTTCAGAAAAGGAAATGAGAAAATCTCTTTCTCTCTCAGCTCGGTTGCAAGAAAAAATACACCCCTAAATCCTAAATCTAGATATATATTTCTTTTAAATTCCTCATGCGCATTCCAACGATGCTTCTTCTCCCGCTGTTTGAATGAGGCGGGCGGGCTCGGGCCGGGATAAACGTGGTCGCTATCCGATTATTACTAAAGCGGAAAAAAAAACCACTGGATATACGTCGGGCGATTGGAGTCATACGTAAAGCTACGCCGGACGTAATATTTTCTCGTCGGGCAATTCGAATGGCGGTCGGGTTAGATTTAGGTATATGTGAGTCATCCAATTCCTTTTTTTATATTTGAAGCTTAATCGTTCTTAAAATGAATTTTATGCTGACCTCAATATAGGGTTAATATGTATGTTAATTCAAGGTTATTCCATTGTTTGGATTCAATGCGCGTTTGGTTCAGTCGGCTCTGTCAATTTCATTCTCAATCGCGTCGCCCCTTTCGACCTCTCGATTTTCGCGCAGACTTGTCCGAATTAAGTGCAGACAGTCTTATTTGATAGATTTCGATGATTCTAAGCTAATGATGTAATCAATTTTATGAACGGATGTTGTTTGGTTCATGCTTCGATCATGCGTGCGTTTCGAGCTTGATCGGTTGATCATCAAGTTGTGTAATATTATTATGACCGGTTTCATTAGAGCGTGATGGAGAAATCCATTCGTTGATCGATAAATTGAGTTGATTTTGGTGGTGTATTTTTATGATTTAACTCGTCCCGATTATTTGGCATTTCGACATTCGTCATTTGATAGTTTTCAATGTTTCGAATCTAACGGCGTGATCAATTTCATGAACGGAGATCGTTCGGACATCTCGCAGCTTTCTGACTCCAATATGCGCGTCAACACATTGATAGCTCGATCGCTTGGTTGGCCAATCTTTAGATTATGCAATATTTATATTCTGATCAGTTTCGACGTTCTAAACGCGATGGTGAAGTTCGTTCGTCAATCGGAGATCATTTCGATCATTTTCGGTGACGTCCAGTGTATTTTGAATCCCGATTTGCATACTGTCACCTCTAAAGTCCATCAAATTAAACTTGTGGGCTTGTTTTGATTTATGACACATATGTGGAGGTTAACATTTATGAAAGTTGTAAGATATAATTTTTAAACTGATGCAAAGCTCAACTTAGTCTAATTCCTATTTTTAATTTATATCCTATATAATAAATCTACTGAAGTTATATCTTACAACTACAAAGTGATAAGCTTTAGCTATATAGTTAAATTGGGATAGGGTAGTGATTTAAACCAGATATAGAGGTTATCAAACCATAGCATTTATGCTGTAATTGTTGTTCACCACAACCTTTACTTCAACGATTTTAAAGCTGATGCCAAAAGGTTTTCATATTTGCAGTGATTTTTTTTGCTGCATTTTTGTAACACCTATAGTGATTTAAACCACTACATTTCTGAAGAAAGAACATATCATGTAACAGTTTAAACCACTATAATAATTTAGATTTTTTTTTAAAAAAAAAGTCAATGCTATGCTGCTATTGTTTCAAGGGCAAATTTCTAAAATAGGCACAATCCTAACCATAATTAGTAGTTTAGGCATGAAAAAAAAATTTTAAGAAAGTAGGCCGTCAACCGGCAGGCCCCAAAGGTCGTCTGTCGTCCGTCAACGGATGATGAGCGCTAGCATGTGGCATCCGCGTTATCGTCGTCCGTCAGACGATGGCGATGATATTTTAAAAAATTGTGTAGCAGTTATCATATTTTGTGCGTATTAGAGTCACACAATGTCAGAATTGAGCGAACTTTATATCGTTGGAATCATAACAAAATTTTCTACAACTTTTATGTTGTTTAAAATTTATGATTGCGCTTGATCGCGCAGATTTTACAAATGCGCCGGAAAGCGGGAGCTGAAAATTGGGCAAATTGTATTTTATATATCGGTCATAGTGGAGCAAAATTTGTATCGTTGGAATTGTAACAAAATTTTCTACAAGTTTTATGTTGGTAAAATTTATTCGACGATACACAGATTTTTCAATTATACGAGGAAAGTATGAGCTGAAAGTTTAGAGTAGCAATCATTATTTTTTCGTATCATATAGTCATGTGTCGAATTGAGCAAAATTGTATCATTGGAATCATAACGAAATTGTTTACAACTTTTATGTTGGTTGAAATTTGTGATTGAGACTTGATGCATAGCAGATTTTGTAAATTCTCGCGGAAATGGCGGCGCGGAGCTGAAGGTTTGGATGAGCAGTCTTATTTAGTTAAAAGATTTGAATGTATTATATGATAAGCAACAATCTCACGAGTATTTTTACAAATGACATATAGAAGCTTTGATAAGTGGATTCACCAAAAAATTCTTAAGAGATTCATTTCCTCTTAAACCAATAATTATAATATTTAATATCACCTCACTATTTCTACATTATTCAACTCCTTTAGTCATGAGAAACATTTTAGGATAAACAACATACAAATTAACGAAATTTGCATGGCACAACAAGCCTTGAATCTTCAATCTAATTGAAATATATCTAATACATGCTCATAACTACATGCCCACATAACTAGAGTCCAGAATGCATGCTACTCATAATGAGGTGATATTTGAGATTAGTTGATTTTCCTCCCAATTTCTTATAAAAACAGTCATTTAGAACCTTAAATACCATGTACAAGTCTCATCAACAAGTTGCAGTGAAATCCTAATGATCGCATGTATCACAGACATCTTATAAAAGCCATACACTGGAGTAAGTAAACATACAACAAAATGTAATCCCGTATGGATAGAAGATAATATAGTACATACATTTCTCTCAACGATGCCGATGCGTATCGCATCACTACCGGGTGTAATGGGGGGTGGCCTTGTGGGTCTCGCTCGGTCCTCCGTTCACTGATGGTTGTTGAGTGTCGAGGTGTAGCACTAGGTACATCGGCCAAGGCGTGGTGAAACCATGATACGATCCATACGAGGGTGTCATATGGAATGAGGGAGGCCCACTGGGAGGAAGGCGGTTCGCCAAGGGTGCATCTGTGAGCACATAGCTCCTACCGGCGTGTGGTATATGTATATAGATGGTCTACCACCTAGAGATGATGGAGTAATATCCATCGCCGGCCCATCCGGATGCACTGGTGATGAAGTACCTGGAATGCTAGTGTCCCCATGGCAGCTATCAGAAATATACATGTTTAGGTGCAAGTCCCTGCACAACCCCTCATACTTGTTGATTGATTGCTGAATATCTGTGTCCTCCTCCCTCCCAAAATAGTGTTGGAATATATCATCGGTATTCAATATGTGCTCACGCTACGTTGACAGAGCTCGAATTATGATTTAATTAGTAAAAAAATTTATTACTACAGTTAAGAAATGCTGGCTTACCATGAGTCGATCTCCAGGAGCTCGGGGTAATCGTGGTATGCGGAGTCGTGGGTGCCTTTAGCATATATAGTGAAGCCCAATACCATCTCATGATTAATGGCGACCTACTGGGAAGATTCCACCAACTAACTCTGCTCTCCCATATATATGCGGTGGTAATCACCCAGTCCCACGGCTTTCCCTCGACCATCCACCGCGAAGAAGAATCTACCGGTGCAACCTCAATCTTGGTGTGGAAGGCCCGAGCACACGATCGGAAGGTGCTACTCAACTTGTTTCCAACTAATCAGGGGTACTCTAGCCAGCCATATGTGATTCCCATGTAAGCATATATCTGCGACACGTGCACAGATCTGAACTCTGTATGGCTCTCAGATCATCTGTGTTGTTTGAGATGAATATTAGGGTTGCTATCTACATACAAAAGTTGGCCCAAAAAATGCACTTACAAAAAAATATACCTGACTCTGTAGGCCATCTAGCTCGTCTCGGTAAACTCTAATATGGGGCGTCCTCTCGAACAAACTCTTCATTCCTGACATCCCACGGCCCATCTATGTATATGTAATTGGTCGCCCACATGAACATGCTCCCCATACCCATACCGATAGCAACCATCATATATTCCCCGACCGTTGCCTCATGGAGCTCAAATGAAGCAGCCTGCTCTAATGAGAACTCAAAATCCTCCGGTAGGCGAGTAGGTGAATCTCTGAACATGACATGTCTGGCATAAGAACAAATAATCGCAAAAGTATGTAAGCTCTGACATGCATACTAAACTGAAGCTCTGACAGATCTAAGAAAGAATCTTGTAATATGTCCAGCGCAGCCACCATAAGGGCAAACAGGTCTGTGCGTGCGCTTGCCCCATTCTAAACTCTGATGTGATATGAGGCTGGATCGGATCGTGGTAGGCGGTTTCGAGATGTGCTCCCCTCATCGTCTGCAATCGCCAAGATGCCGTCGCCCCCTCAACAACATTCCCAATAATAGGTCCGTTTATCTCGAGGATCATAGCAATATCTGCGGTGTGACCATCATCTTAAATGGGCAAATGGAATGAAGTTGCGAGAAGACCACCGTTCCACGAATGCTGTGAGAAGGTGGTGATCTATCCGAATGTACTGCATCTGGGACACAATCCAATCCAACTGTCCGTAAGGCGGTCATGAATCTAGGACAGTTCACTGGCCACTCTTTGAACATAAGCACATGAGATGACATATCCGAGGAAACCTAATTATAGTTCAATAAATAAAAAATATAAGAAAAATCCATACACACAGCTTGACTTATAAATTCTTACCAGGTCAGGATGTGCTGCTCTGTGCCGACCACGTAGTGTCGCTATACTAGGGTGAACTTCAGTCGGCACAGGCCGTAGTCCACTACAGTCTCCTCTGCACATCTTCGCCTCCTGCGTGCGGGGCGAGCACCTTCTTCGGCAGACATCCTACCTACAAAAAGACAAATCAATTAAATTCAAACTAATTAACATGAAAGCTTGGCAAATATAAAGATAGATTCGGTAACTTTGAAATAATCATCACAGCTTAATATCAGTGCTCCATAGCCCTAAACATGGAGAACAAATTATATAAACACTCTTGCTTTGCTGAATATTAACTAAGTTGTTGATATAGCTTCTTTTATGTTCTTACTGACACTCTTTTCTTTATGTACTAGTTTGTGAGTTGGCTTTGATTTTGAGGCAGGTACCATGCGTGAACGCGCGAAATCTACTGCGCGTCGGGCCATAGTCGGCGCTTTCAACCAACAAGAGATTCATAGAGAATTTGGTTCCGGTTCTGACGATATGAACTTTCCATTCAAACGTTTGCCACGTGCGCGCAATTATTCCGTCGCGCATTTTCTGCAGCTCGGCGAAAATCGAGCTGAAATCTATGTCGGCGACGTGGCACTTTCAAGGGGAGTCGTAGAGAATTTGGTTTTAGTTCCGACGATATAAATTTTGCTCCATTCGACACCGTTTGACCGCGAGCAAATTCGTGCATCATGCGCATTTTCTGCCCCAGAAAATCGTGAGCTAATCTGCCGCGTCGCGTCGGCACTGACCAACAGGAGAGTCGTAGAGAATTTGATTCCGGTTCCGAAGATATAAATTTCTCTCCATTTTGACACCGTTTTACACTGGTATGCGCAAATAACGCCGACTGCATCATATTTTCTACAGCGAAGAAAATCGTGAGCAATCATTGCGCGTGGGGCCGTGAAATTGACCACGGAGGTCTGAAATTTGGTTCGGTTCGATATAAATTTGCTTCATTCCGACACCGTTTGACAAATGCGCAAATTCCGCCGTCGCATTTTCTGCACGCCCAGCGTAATGCAGCTGAATCTTGCGTCGGCCGGGCTTCGAAACAGGAGAGTCGTAGAGAATTTGGTTCGGTTCGGCGATATAATTTGCTCATATTGGAACCGGAACAAATTCTCTATGACTCTCCTGGTGAACGCCACGCGGCTGCGGCAGATTTCGCCGCGTTGCATTTTTACATTTCTGCGAAAATCGTCGCAGCGGCGTATTTGCGTACCGTCAAACGTGTCAATGAAGCGAAATTTATATCGTCGAACCAGAACCAAATTCTCGACTCTCTGTTATAAAGCTGCACCTAGCGATTTCGCGTTCATTTTCTTGAGCTGCAAAATGTGATGCGTAATTGCGCATCGCGTGTCAATGGAGAGAAATTTATATCTTCAGAACTAGAACCAAATTCTCTACGACTCTTCTGTTGGTCAAAAGTGTCGACTGCGGCCCGACGCGCAGCAGATTTCACGCGTTCACGCATTTTCTGCAGCGCTATGCAGAAAATGCATGATGCAGCCCGTAATTTCGTGCACGGTGTCAACGTGTAGAATGGAGAAATTTATATCGTCGGAATCGAAACCAAATTCTCTACGACTCTCCTGTTGGTTGAAAGTGCTGACTGCGGACCTACGCACAGCAGATTTCGCACGTTCACACATTTTCTTCTGCGCTGTACAGATAATGTGTTGCAGCCGGCGTAATTTGCGCGTACCGGTGTCAAACGGTGTCAAAATGGAGAGAAATTTATATCTTCGAAACCAGAACCAAATTCTCTACGACTCTCCTGTTGGTCGAACGTGCCGACTGCGGCCCGACGCGCCGCAGATTTCATGCGTTCACACATTTTCTGCTGCGCTGTGCAAAAAATGTATGACGCAGCCGGCATAATTTGCGCGTACCGGTGTTAAACGGTGTCGGAATGGAGCAAAATTTATATCGTCGGAACCGGAACTAAATTTTCTGACTCTCTGTTGAAGCGCCGGCGCGCGACCACAGCAGATTTCACGCATTGACGCATTTTCTTCTGCGCTGTGCAGAAAATAAGCGTAATTTACGCATACCGGTGTCAAAGCGGTCGAATGGAGAGAAATTTATATCGGAACCAAATTCTCTATAACTCTCCTGTTGGTTGAAAATCGACTGCTGCCCGGCGCAGCAGATTTCGCGTTCCGCGCATGATTTGCTTTCGGCTGCAGAAAATGTAACGCTTAGTAATTCGCGTCGTGTCAAATTGTGTCGAATGAGTGAAATTCATCACCAAAAATCTCTCGACTCTCTATTGGTTGAAAGTGCGACCGGACGACAGCAGATTTCACTTCATGGTAGCCTGAAAATATGAGATCTGCCTCAAAATCAAAGCCAACTCACAAACTAGTACATAAAGAAAAGAGTGTCAGTAAGAACATAAAAGAAGCTATATCAACAACTTAGTTAATATTCAGCAAAGCAACCTTAGCAATGAGGCTTTTAGATAACACTATCATTTAAAGAAACGGATGAATAGATGACTTCAAAATTCTTCACAGACTAGAGACCAAAAAAGGTAATCATTATGTAAAAGAGAAAAAATAATCTCATTTATTACTCTAATAATTGCTTTATGCTAATTAACAAAAAATGAAAGTGACTTCAAAAAATGAAAGCGAGTTTCAATATTAGAATCTCACCTCTTTTTATTTTACAAATATTAGAATGTCACTCTCATTCACTTTATACAAAACATTCATTAGCACTCTCTAAACTTTATCCATAATGCACGATTAGCACTCACTTGAGCCTTGCGCGTTTATGCTATATGACCACTATTTTTACATATACTACAAATTCTATTGCTTCTTGTGGTATTTTTCATTTATAGTATTTCGAATCTATTTAAGCGTGATTGACGACTTCCTCTTAATATCCGGTGGGGTATACTCAGGAAGTTCCCGGTGATGTGTTCGGCCACTCATCATGATCGGGGATGACATGAAACGCGTTCCTCGTGGGTTTTGTAGTAGTCCAAGGTGTAGTAGGCCCGATCACGTGCATTATGGCTTATATTTGCTTTAACACGAATGGCGTGAGGACATGGCATGTGATAAGCTTGTTATCGTCTGCATGTACATCTAGACATATGATTCTCATCTGACTTTCTGTATGTTCTGCTGCGGCATCAAAAAACTTGGTACTCATTATGTTAATTCATGCTAGCTTCGAAATCTCCTTGCCTCATGTTCACTACCCCAAAGTTGCCATAGTTGGGGAGAGAACATGGAGTAAATCTTGGTTATTAGCGATGTGTTGAGTCTAGGTGTTTCATGAACCTAGCGACTATATTATAATATATTGCAGAGATCAGTGCCTGAATTAGCAAGCCATGTGCTCTCTTAAGTACACTGTTGAAGCATTCAGCTGTATTTGTAGTCATGGTGCCATACCTATACCCATCATCATGGGTGAGACCTGTACATCCCCACTACTGAGCCAATCGTAGGCCTCTGTCGATGTTCTTGATATCAGTCATACACCTTTTAAAAATGTGTATATCATCAGCATTACCTGCCTCATACATTTTTTGGCATATGAACTCAACGTCTCCGACTCCAAGTTGTCTAACTGCTTTTTTAAAGTTCTCTCTCAAATGTCTCAGGCAAAAATGATGTGCAACCCACGGTAATATCTCCCTGTAGCCCCGCACCAACCCCGTGTGCCGGTCAGAAATGATGCACATATCACCTCTTGTACATATCAATGGAACTAAGTTTTGGAGTGTCCGTATAAACTAAAACCACGACTCAATACTTTCTGATTCTACTACTGCGAAGGCCAGTGGAAATAAACCGTTGTTAGCATCAATTCCAACTGCAGTGAGTAGAGCCCCCCTATACTTACCTAGGAGGAAAGTCCCATCAGGACATAAAGCGGGCCAGTATGTAAACCACCAATAATTGAAGGCTCGAAGGACCGGAATAATCGTTGAAATCGGTATGACTCGCGGCCTCGTAGACCGATCCGGCATTCTTGAGCATATATGAATCTCTCCAACGATCGGTAAGATTCCTCCCAACTTTCGAAAATAATCTTTGCCTTGACAGGCATCCCAAGCTTTCATGACACTTTCGTATGTTAAATTTTGACTCAATCGACCAATAATCTCTCGGGCTTTAAATCCAGATGATGCTGATGCGGGTTGAATGAAATAATAGCGTATTTGTACATTGCTATGTCCGAGCGAATGATAATATGTCTTTATCTTGATTCTCCATGCACCCCAATCTCTTACTTGAACTTGCATATAAGCACCATGCAAGGTGTTAGCATGTTACACAAGTGCAATATGAACTTGGATTTGTTTGAGGTGTAGATCACGTAGTCGACATTGTTAATGATAGACCAACCTTGAGACAAAAACAAGACTTCTTATCAAGAAAGCACATACCTTCTAGCGTTCATCACGGAATGCAACTTTCAAGTACAAAGTTGACTCATCCGATGGCCCATCAAATGTTAGCTCTTCATCCCATTCTCTGTTTGAGCATGATGCATATACTCATTGTTAGATAGTAATCTCCTCTGTTTGGCTTATTCTAACTGAGTAGTCCCTAATAAGCTCTCTGACATTATTAGATGGATATTTGCCCCTTAAAGAAGGCCCATCTGCATCACTATCACCCCCCTCATCATCATCGGTACTTGTTTCAAGATATAATACAATTGTGCATTGTAATTGGAGATATTTCGTGAACTCATAAAGGACAAAGAGAGAGTAGATTCTAATCATAGCTTTCATAAAGATGAATACTATCGCACCGGAATTGCACCATAATCATATTGGCGTAAGACATATGGCTATCTCACACAACTCCCAAATCACCAAACGAGTTGCACCAAAATCACTAAGAATGCATCTCATTAATCCATGGCTAGATGAATGAATACTTGCAAACAATAAACAAATAATTTCATAGCTAGATGAATGTTTTATAGCCTAAACATTACAAAAAGTCAAAAAAATGACAAAATTATATCCTTCAAAATGGCTAAACACTACAAAAGTCAAATGCCAATAGTTAAGTAAGCTAATATATTTTCAAAATTTATGAATATTAAAACAATGTGAGTTTAATTCAATTCAATGAACAACACCAATAACTTCCAAAAGACCTAGAATAATTGATTCACAAAATGAATGGATTCGGTCATATATACAACGCATGTAATGCATCCTTATATCACTCATATGACCAAAATATATGATAAAGCACTAGAAATGGTGTTACTTCTCATTAAATGAGGATAACACATACAACAAGTAAATAGCATATAAGGTATATACAACCAAAGACAAGAATGACAATTTAAATAAACTAAGTCCCACTGATGCCTTAAGTAAAATCACTGCACCAAACTCAATAGAAATACTTCATGATATCTACTACTCAATAGAAATATAAATGTAGCTAAATAATTCAAGGAAATAAGCAAAATCAGACACCACAAAGCAAGATCTATTACAAATTAAGCATTGGAAAAATTTACCTTAATGTCGAGCGAAGAAATAACCTTCGCAATGGCGCGCCTCACGGAGGGCGGGAGCTCTCCCCAGGCGACCTCCCCTGGCGTGCTTGATTCTTGAAATCCTGGAGAGGAGGCGGCGGATTGGGAGGAAAAGATAAAGGAAATCGCGATCTCGGCTTACGGTTTGTTTGCTCAAAATAGGGACGGCGGCGAGCTCTCCCTTGGCCGGCGGCGACCTCCCCATGGCGGTGTGCTTGGTTGTTGAAATCCAATTTGAGCAAGCGAGGTGGAATGGAAGCGACGGAAGAGGAAAAAAGAAAGTAGAGCTCGGGTTTTGCCCGATATACAACAATCGTCCATGACGGTCCGGCGTAGCGATAAATGCGTCGGCGCCATCGTCTTCAAATGGGAACTATCGATAACGTCGTCCTTTATCGACTACCGCATGGCCTCAAGTTATGCCGTTCGTCAGGTTATAGAACAACTTATTTTCTTAAAAAAATTTTTCGTACTAAACCAAATTACGGTTAGGATTATGCCTATTTTAAAATTTTCCCATTGTTTCTCCAACATATACCTGTGCAAAACTTATACTTGCAGACAATACTATTCCCAAAAATCCAAACCACTAGAATCAAACAACCAACTATTAGATTTGGGGAATTACCACCTCTATACAAATTATAAAATAATCATTGCGACTATAATTTCACCTATGATACTATAAACTCATTGATAAGTTTACAACACAAACGAGTCATTGAAATAAACCATCAATTCATTTGCTACATGAAAAATTCTTTGTAGAAATAACTAAAATAATGAATAGATTTTTAGTACAAAAAAAGTGATAATATAAAAGTTAGATTTAGTTAACATAACTTCAACACTTGAGACAATTTCAAATAATCCTCTTTAAAAAGTGGCTACAAAATAATGATAAAATAGATAGAGGTGCACTACATCAAATATATGTCTCAGATACTACAAAATCGGCTACGATCTGAAATTGTGTAACAATATATTGGCATCAATTTCAATTCATAAACTAATAATGATACCCATCAACGTCTAGCATTCTCGGACGACTAGGACCCATCTTCATATAATTGATTGACTCTCCATAATTATAATTTGTTCTGAATGGACTACATAATACAATAAAATAGAAATCAATTATTTTGAATAAAAATAAAAAATAAATTATCTCATATCATCTCTTTCTATCTTCTAACGAAGCAAACTCGACCCATCATGTGAGGACATATTTATTTTTTTGCATTTCACTATTCTTCGCCACTCTCTCCTGAAACCAAAAATATTTGTTAATACACTATGATGCATCAACTCCTGAATTTTAAATTTTTGTAAGAGCACATTTGGTCACTATGGTAAAATATATTTTTAAGTGCAAGCCATCTTAATCTAATTATTAAAATTTTTATTTTCAATTAAAGGGTTCAGAATTAAGTTATATATATATATATATATATATATATATATATATATATATATATATATATATATATATATATATATATATTATATATATATATATTGTGTATAAATTTGGCAAAATTTTTTAAAAATTGTTACTCTAATCATAATTAGCTTTGAAAAAATTTTTTAAAGCAAATAGGCTAATTGATTTGACGGACGGAAAGAGTGTCAATCATGTCCGTCAAATAAATAAGCAATTTAATTTTTTTTTAGTGGTTTTAGGAAGCAAGAGGAGAGAGAGAGAGAAGAGGTTTTTTTAATTTTTTAATTAATATAATTATTTAAAATATTTAAAATATATAATTTAAAAATATTTTTTTATAAAATATTTAATAACTAAATATTTATTATTAATTTTATTTCTTTATATATATATATAATTAAATATATAATTTAAAATATTTTAATTATATATATAAATTTAATTTTTAATCTTTTATTAATTAATATATGTATAATTATTTTATTTATATAATTTATAAAATATTCATATAATTTATTCCTTTCTTTATTTATTTATTTTAAATATTTTTAAATTATATATTAACAAAAATTAATAAAAAATTATATTTTAAATGATATTAATTAATAAAATATTATTAAATAAATTTATAAATATATATATATAATTAAAAATATTTTTATTTAAATTTATATATATATATAAATAAATAAAGTTAATAACTAAATATATAAATATTTAGTTATTAAATATTTATAAAAATATAAATTATATATTTTAAATATTTTAAATAATTATATTAATTAAAAAATTAATAAAATCAGTCTCTCTCTCTCTCATTTTAAAAAAAAAATTAATTCTATTTGATGTCGTCAAAATAATTGATTCTTTAAAAAATTTTTTTTTTTAAACTACTAATTACGATTAGGATTATGCCTAATTTAAAAATAAACCCTCTAAATTTACTATCAAATTAGCTCAAAAATATATATTCCCATCAATTGATTTGATTTAGTTATAAAAATTAGTATTGACTTTAGACTTCGAATCCTGCAACAAATTTAATGAATTTGAATTTTTAATACAAAATAAGTAAAATGGAATGAACATTTTTAAAGCACTTTTTCTTGTTCTATTAACAATCAATCAAACTTAAACTGCTTAATGAAGATAAGGGCATTGTTTTCTTTGATATAAATAATGTTAAAATATTAATTTTAAGCTGAATCTTTAATAATATGACTCATCGTGTCCCGTATTCGAATTTTCTTTTTCAAAATATGAAGTTGAGCTTTCACCGTCTACCATTCAAGAGCAATTTATTATTATTATTATTATTATTGTTATTATTATTATTATTATTGCACAGTCAAATATTTTATGGATCAAGTACCAGTTCAAATAAATCTGATTCAAAAGTGAAGACAATCCTATCAAATAAGAAGAATGAAAATAATGAACTTTTTAAATTCTCTTTAGACTCACAAGATTTACTATGAACTAATCAGGCGTAGTGAACACCAAAAATAGTACACTAAACTCATCAGTTATAATGAACTCAGCAGAATCATACTAAACTTAGCAAATCATAATAAACTCATTAATCACAGTGAACTCAATAAAATCATATTAAACTTATCAAACATAGTAAACTCGCCAAAATCATATTAAACTCATGGGTCATTGAGAATATATGATCATACTGAACTCATTTTAATAATGAACATCCGAAAATAATTATAAACTCACTAGTCTTAGTGAACATGTTATAAAACATACTAAACTGAACAATCAAAATCTACTAAATTTATTAGTCATGATGATCTTGACAAAATCACGGTGTCAAACATGATAAACTCATTAAAGTTATGCTGTAATTATATCCAAGGAGGTCACTCATCTGACTTCCAAGAGATACTTGCCTACTTCGTTCAGGTCAGAGATTTCATCAAATAATTATTAACTACATCTCTTAGCTTTAATTTGGCAAATGCTAAACTCCTCGAGTTGATTCCTCTAGTGAGATTGTATTGTAATAGTGGAAAGTAAGTCAAACGTTTGGTGATGAATATTTGCCATTAGATTAGTTATAATGACATCCCATTAGATGAGTGGGGTGTTGTGAATACCCATTCAAAAAAAAAAAAAAAATATTAATTATCTAATGAGCTTCTCACATGTGTAATTAATAACTCTTCCAAGAGCATCATCCATGTTTACTCATTAATGTTGTGATCATATATATAGATGTCTATAACTATCTTATCATATATATACTTTTTATTCATACTTCATAAGATTAAAATGTAGATTCTCACGTAACACCTAAACTATAAATTCAAGGTCATGGGATATTTTTTGAGGGATCTCTTTGAGCATTTTGCCAAAAATGATTTTATCTTTAAAATCTCTCTTCCATTCTTCTTCTTTATCTCATTCTTCTTTTTTATTTTTCATTTATTAACTCATGCTACATCTAACATTTATATGTAATCTTCTTCTATTAATAAATGTGACACAAGTTTTCACCATTTAGAGCAAATCATTTTATATTCTCAATTAGGTTCAAGAGAAGAAGCTTCTCTAAAAATAAAATAAACATTGAAATCATTCCATCAAAAATAGTGCCTTTTCATATATCTAGACATTAAGCAATGCATATAAAATTTATATTTAAAATTAAAGATATAAAGGTGCTAAATTAAAACCCACTAGAGTGATCAAAGATCATAAGAATAAAAAAATAAAATAAAATAAAGATTTTTTATAATTATGTGGTGTTTGTATTTAGTCGTATGGACACCATACAAATCTTTTACTTATTGAAATGATTGAGTGCAACATTTAAGGGATATAATATCTAATGATAGAAACATCACCTTATTATATTCAATCATTTAATAAGAATCTAAGAAAAATAAGTCTAAGTATACCATAGATCTTTCTCCTACTTTACATGGATGAAGTAAAGCATGATTTATTTGAAGTTGGGTTCTTAAGTTTTCTTTGGAGATAAGCCTCATAATTAATTATATTTTAAGAAATGAGGATATTAAAATATCTTGAATAAAGTAGTCAATTAGGTCTCCATAAGTATCAAAGTTTTGATATTAAAGATTGATAGTTATTGAAAAAATGGGAAGACTCAAATAAGAAGTTCTTACATTCTAAAGGAGGTAAGTAATGTTCAATCATTCTTTGATTCATTTCAGTTATAAGGTAAGGTGTAGGAAGATTTTTTTAGTGTTGATTTGATGGAGTTTGGTGATGTTTTAAGGAAGGATCGGTTCTCATAGTTAGCATGGGGAGCTTTGAGCAATTAGGATGACTTGTGAGGAAATATCTTGGTTTGAATGGGAGAGATGTTATACTTTTCTCCCAAATAAACCAACAATATGTCGTTGAGCTATGGCTTACACATGCTAAAATGCATACTTGAGGTGGATGTCTCTAGTAGTTGGTGGAGTTTGGTAGCTAGAGGTGATAAGGCTTGGTGGTTGAACCAAGGTTTCCAATAATGACCACTTGGCCAATGGTTAAAACACCAATAATTAGTCTAGTCACTGAAGAACAAGACATGAGGTAGCTACCCAAGGAAAGACCTTCATATTTTAGGTTTTCCTACTATTTGAGTGGCTTGGTTCACTTGATTTGGATTCTTCATCATGGGTTGGGTCCAATGTTGCCCTCACTTTTGGAGTGAGCTCTCAACTTCTCATCATGGATCTAGGACTCTATAACACTAAGAGTTCTTTTGGTCTTAACACTTCTAGTGATTAGGTGAACACTTAACCTAACCCTAGAGACTTAGAAGAGTTAGCCATAGGAATAGGTTGTGCCTTAGGGATTTAGGAAGACTTGCCTACCCTATAGCCCAAACCCAATCCTTGCTTCCCTCTTTCAAACCCAAACCTCAAAATCAAATCTAACTATCCAATGATTGAATCCATCACAAAATTCAAACTCTAAATCCCTTCCTAAGCCCTTTGATTTTATCATATGGACTTAGCCTTAACCAAATCCAAATCAACCCCAATCCAATTGATTTTCTCAATTATCAAATTCAATCTCAAATCAAATTCCAAATCATAAATCAATTCCAAACTCCAAATGATTGAAATCCATGATTAAGTTCAAATTCTAAATCTCTCCTTAAGCCATATGAACCACCTTCATATGCTTAGCCAAAACTCCTTCAAACCAACTCAAAATTAGTTCATTTCTTTATAAATCATTCCTTCATTTATATTCATAAAATGAAATAAATTCAAACCATTCAAATTCAAATAAATCAAATCAAATCAAGACCCTTCTTAAATATATGGACCCACCTCTATAAGCTAATCAAATCTTGATCCAAATCAACTCCAAACATGATTGATTTCTTTATAAATCAATTATCCCTTCATTTATATTCATAAATATAAATGAATCCCACCCTCCAATGACCAAAAATAAATTAAACCAATTCAAAATCCAAGTTAGCCTCTTTTGACATACATCCCTAAGCTTAATCAAATTTGCTTCCGAATCACTCCAAACTCAAGTAATTTTCTTATAAACCATTTATATCTTCATTTATATTCATAAATATAAATAAAATATAAATTCAAATGACAAACCAAACTCAAATCAAATCAAATTCAATTTTAGCCCTTTGAACTTCAAATAACATCTAAACTCAAAACTCATGGATTTCTTCATGATTCAATCATTCCTTCAATCATTGATCCAAATATAAACATAAACCACCATTATCAAACCAAATCCAAGTCAACCCAAATCAAGCCCAAATTAAACCTTTTGGCTTGAAATTGTCATATGAACCAAAAACCACTTGGCTCCAAACCAATTGCAATTGGATTTATATTTCAATCCTAGGATCATATGTGAGTTCACTAAACTTAAATCAAACCTTGATCAAATTGACTCAGGTTCTTGACCTAAAGTGACCTAAAGGACCTTTTAGCCAAGTTCTAATCAACCAAATTGGATTGAACTAAGCCCTTTAAACCTCAATCATGATCAACAATCATCTGGGGTGATCAACCATTGAATTAGGTCAAACCAAGTCAAACTTAGCTGACCAAGTCAACATTTAGCCCAAATGAAACCCAAACTAGCCAAAATCTATCATATACCAAATTGATTGAAACCATTGACTCAAACCCATTCATAATCAATGATTGAACATGAGCAAACCATTAATTGAGCCAAACCAAGCCTAATTGGCCACTTGACCTAAGTTGACCTAAATTGACCTAATAAGCTAAAATAGTTCAAATCATGATTTAACCCAAATTGATTGCAACCAATGGCTCAAGTTCATCCCAAATCACTTATTGAACTTGACCAAAGCCATGATTGAGCCCAAGTTGGTCAACTTGACCCAACTAAATTGACCTAAAGGTCAAATTGACCAAAATTCAAATTAATTCTAAATTAAACCAAACCAAAAATCATTTTCAATCAACCAATTGAACTTGACTCAACACCTAACCCAACTTAATTTGGTCAAAATTAGTCAAATTGGTCAACTTGACCAATTTGACCCTTTTGAATCCAAATGAGTCAAATCTAAACCTAGGCCAAACCAATCCAAATTAATTGAACCAAAACATCCCAAATCATCATATGAATCTAACCCAAGCCTTGGTTTGACCCAATTTGACCAATTGGTCAACCCAATCCAACTTAGCCCAAATGGTACCCATTTGATCAAGCCAAGCCAAACCACTCAAATCCAACTTTATGATTTGTGGGCGACCTAACTCACTTAAACTCACTAGGTCAGCAGACCTACAAAGTAAAATGGGCCCCACCAGGATTATCAAACCATGGGATTTAAACTTAAAACCAATGGATCCAAGCCAAAGTCAACTCTCCCATCTCCATGATAGCCCTTGCTCCATGGAACTTTCTCGACCCACTATCCCACCCCCAGGT
This sequence comes from Cymbidium sinense, assembly GCA_021442155.1. Lineage (NCBI taxonomy): Eukaryota > Viridiplantae > Streptophyta > Magnoliopsida > Asparagales > Orchidaceae > Cymbidium > Cymbidium sinense. The sequence goes on along the minus strand of CM038221.1, from coordinate 119,774,461 downwards.
TTAAGGACCTTTAAGAGGTGAGTTGACTCACCTCTAACCCAAATTGAACACCCATTGGATCCAAGCCCTTGCAACCTTGCACAATGGATCCATTGCATCCTCCCATCACTCTTCCCATCCCTTGCGTGCCACCTTGACTTGATGGAGATAAGTCCGGCGACTGGACGGCAACAAGCTAGTGCAAATCGTATGCACATTTCCATCCATCTATCATGGGAAATTGAGGGGTATACCCCCTCAATTCGAGCAAAAAAGAACATGAATTGCATCGTGAGCCTTCTAAAGCCAATTATGAAGCCCCTTAGGGCATTTCCAAGGATCCCCAAGCCCTCTCGATGGCATTGCCCATTCGAGCAAAGCAAAATAGGGCATCCAATCAGCAATACTCCTCTCCACTAAATCAAATCAAATTCCTAGCACCCACACCATCCCATACTAGAATTTCCAAGCTTCCAAGCCATGGGAGGAGTGAATTCGATCGAAGCTGAGCCATTTACATGCATGGATTGGTCAACTGAGCACTCTGCCCCAAATCAAGCTCAAAGCTCTTCAACAGGGCCTCGCCTCAACTAGGAGAAGCTACCTCTGACGTTACACTGCTGGACATTAGCTCTATTGAGGTAATTTTACAAACTGAGCCTTGTATGGAAAAGTGGGTTTGTCATTTGTGAAGAAAATTTGAATCTCATGTGAATTTGACCGTTGGATGTGTGTGTCTCCTCCCAGAAGGTGTAGGGGAATTTGAGACAATGAGCTTCGGTGAGCTTAGATCGAGAGGAAGATGGATGACATCCGTCTTTGTCTCCGAAGATAGATCATGAGCCATCCATCTCGCATGATTGGAATGAACGACTCTGATTAAATCTTGTAGTAGATCTTTTGATTTCTTTCCTAAACCTAGGATTGAATCATCGATCTTAGATTCGGTCCAGAAAGCGCATCAGCCCTCGGTCGGGATGTGACTACTTAAATAGCCAATCCCATCGACATTGGAAAGCGGCGTCGCATCCCATGGCGATGGGATTAAACTTTAATTAGGCTAATTAATTAATTTTAATCCCAAACTTCTAAAATCATAACTAATTATAGAAAAATTCAAAAAAAAAAATAAACTTAGGATCATTTTGAAGATATTTTAGAGTAGAATCTAGAAAAATTATTATTAATTGATTTTGAATAGTGATTTAGGCTTAATTAAGGTTTATAAAAAATATAATTAGCTTAATTACACCTTAATTAAACACTCAATTAATCTCAATTTTTATGGATGTTTGGGGATGACTTGCCTCCCTATTTTTTGGGATTTTATTGATTGCTTAATTAGAAAACCACTTGATTAAGCCTAATCACTCTCTTTAATCTAATTAATCATAATTAATGAATAAATAGTAACTTGATTAATCATTTAAACTAATTACCTCTCTTGAAAGTAAGATAATAACTTGGGGATGTGATTGGGGATACTTTTCCTAATTCATTTCCTAATTTTTCTTTTCCTTTAAAAAACAAATTAATTAATGGTTAATAAAATGATTAATTGATCAATTAAGTGATTAATCATCAAGATTGGAAAATCAAAATCTAATTAGATGTTTAAAATGATTTAGGGATTAGGATTAGGGCCTTTCCTTTGATCCTTTTCCCTAAGTTAATTTCATCATTCAAATTAAAATGTAACCAAAGTGTTTAATCAATTAATTAAAGGCTTAATGAAATTAAAAAAAATCAATTCATCCACACCTAAGCAACCTTTAATTGATCTTGGGTAGCTCCTTGGGTGTTCAATAACCCAAGGTGAGAGATAATAAAATTATGGTTGGCTCACATGTGTGAGAAAATCATAAAAGTAATTAAGTGAGATCCCTTAAGCTTAATTAATCATAAGCCAATTGCATTAGGCCCCTTTCATTTCTTAGGAGCATTATAAATTTACTTTTCATGTATGGTTGCATATCATATTGGCTTATTATTAATTAGTTAATTAACTTAAGGTGATATATAGGTAAGGTTAATTAATTCACTTAATTCATACCTTAACCTAATTAAAAAAAAAAATCAACTTAAATATTCTTCATTAAACCAAATTAATTCACACATGGGGAATTGGGTTAGGATTAGCAAACTCTTTCATATTTCTAAATCAAATCAAACTCAAAGTTAAAAATATCTTTAAAGAATTTTGGTTTATTTTAAATAACTTATTTAATATTGTCCTTAAGAATTAATTGGGATGAATGAAATCATGCTTACATTCCTTTATTTCTTTCCAATCATGCTAAATATTGATTGAAATCATGCATTCATTTCTGTTAAAATAAATTAAATAAAATATTTTCTTTTATGTCAAATTGCATGTGTTGACTTAAATTAAAATACATGTGGCTATTATCACTATTAAATCAAAAAACTATTTTCAAAACCTATAAATTATTATAAATGAGTAATATTAATTATAAATACATAAGCTTGCATGATGATATAAGATGTAATATGAAGTTCTCTTTCCCTATCTTAACATGGATTCACATAATTTGCAAGTGTATAGTTCATTTGAAAAGAACACAACATTTGCTAAATCTATTCCTATGCATCTCCATGATTAAGACTTAGGAAGAATTTCATATCACATATGTAAATCATACAACCAAATCAACTGTGACTTCTTGCATGATTTCTTATTCATGTGGTTCTTTTTGTACATTCATATGTATCTGAGAAAAGTGGCATATTAGTCTAGAAACCCTGGGACTATGAGGTTTTAAGTAGCCCTAAGTAGGTCTTGTACTTTGCGCCCCTAGTGCAGATAATGGTGTCATACTCGCTTAAAACTCTTGTACATATGTATGTATGATGTGGCCAATAAATAAGAATCATAAATCAAATAAATCAAACATATCTTTTGCATGGGTTTTCTATCCTTATAGTTACATCTACATGTATCTAAGAAAAGTGGTATATTAGTGGACATCCAGGGGTTGAGGCTTTAAGTAGCCTAAGTAGGTCTTGTACCTTACGCTCATGGTAGAAATAATGGCATCGCACTTAAAACTTTTATACATGTGAATGTGTATCTAGCTAATGGATGAAAAATCCTCTTTTCTATGTAATAAGACATGCATTCATAATTCAATCAAAAAAATGAAATATTTAAATTCAAATACACTTCTTTGCATTCATCATCAAGTATGCTAAAAATATAAATTGCATGTATAGGTATGCTTAGATTTATTCATATGTACATGATATACATGAGAAAAAAAAATGAATGAATGTGTTATGTGATAGTAATCCATTTTAATTAATCTTAAGATGCCTTTCTTATTGAATAGGTTATTTAATGAACTAAACTTAGGGTTAATTAAAACACATAATAAACCATTCATTAAAGAGAATTCATTAATTAACTTACCTTAGAAATGACTTAAGGTAGGGATAAAGAGATTCTCTCTCTTTCTTCTCTTTATAACATAGTTGCTAAGTGTAGGCTATATGAAATAAAAAAATAGAAAAAAATCTTAAATCAATTAAATCACTTAAAGAGAAATCAACCCTTTATAAATCCCTCACACTTAGCAAATCATAACTCTAAAAGCCTAGTTAGGATACCACACAAGCTTAACACATACATTAGATTAAGTCACCATTTCTAGCTTTATGTTAGGCGGTGCATGGTTTGATGAATGTTTGGTTTGTGATGTATTATTTTAGGGGATGTTAGGGTGTATGTGCATGTGCGATGTTAGGCGATATTAGCTAATCATGTTTTAGGGGTCATGTGCTTAAGGGGTTGTAAAAATATAAATACTTTTGTGCGGTTGCTTAGCCCCTAAGCATAGCCAAGTTAGGAGACGGTGGGCTTGGTTACCCATGTGTGGGTGCTAAGTCCAAATTATTCATATAACTTGGGTTGTATGGTGTGTTTTAACATTTATTTTGTGTGTAGCTAGATTTACTTTCCTTCTTTTTATAATTTTATATTAGGATTAATAAGTGTTATGGGGATTAAGATGAGCATTGGTTATAAGACCAAGTCTTATACACCATGTGATGCCTTTGGAGCAAACAACATCCCAATCAAGCCAAAAGAAAGAAAGAAATGAAGTAAATAAAAATGACAAAAAGAAAGATGAAGAGTGAAGAATGGAGGATGAAGAATGAAGATCCATATAACAATTATCATTTTATAATTATAATTATTCTTTCATTATGTTGGGATGTATAAGGGTAGAGCTCGGCTACCCACATTTCTTTTTCTTAGGTTATCGGTGGTACCGATCGCATTGGCTCTTATTCTTTTTGATAGCTTTATAAAATTATTTGATGTTTAGCTTGTGCATTAGAAATAATATATCTTTTCATAGTTTCTTTATGATTGGTGATTGTTGTGTGGCACGGATGCGATTAGGCTCTTAGGATAAAATAAATTTTTTCTATAATAACTCATAACTAAAATTTTAAAATAATTCATAACCTCACATAAAAAAGCAGAATTAAATCAAGATAATAAATATTTAGCAACCCTTAGCTGGATGATTGTATGTTGAATCATGCATAACCATCTTGTTTCACTCTTATTTAAGAGGGCTTCCATCTTTTCTAGATAAAATAACCTTTAAGAGCCTATGATAGAAGAACACCTCTTTCCCTCTTGATTTGGCCCATAATCAATTTCTCATGCATTTATGCATACAAAATCCCATAGCCCATGTCAAAATAAAGTGTCCTAAATTAAATGTGATAAAAATTTGCATTACATTTAAGTCATTATTCATACCCCTCATGATCTAGTCTCTTAGAGAGTGGGTTTAAGGACTTAGTTTCTCTTCTAAATAAATAATAGACTAACCATCTTGCAAAGCATATGACTTGCCTACATAGATTTAAAGCATAGGAGGAGTTTAGGTACCACTCTCGTGGTAATAAGTCCAGTGATCGGTGGTTTACTCTCTCTTGTGGAGGTAAACCATATATCCAATTTCGCCTTAGATTTAGGTCATGTTTTGTCCCTTGCCAAAGCTCCCTAGATTTAGGATATGTGGTTGTTATTTCCCTTTGCAGGCTGCATGCATAAATCCCTACCTCTTAGGCATTTTCATAATCTTGTATTGTGGAATTATAAGTCCTAGATTTATAATAAAATTTCAGCTCAAATAAATAAATCTCCTCAATTTTAAATACAAAAATCCTGACCATAGGACAAATTGGAGTGCTCACTAGGTCTCCTAGTATCATGAGCACTCCCTACTAATCTTCTTTAGTTTTGATAATAACTCTCCCATTTTGACCTATCCCACTTGATTTTCTAAAATATAACCAATTTATTGGTAGTCCTATATTTTAAATCATTGGAGACAACAATCACCTACTTTAATTGGTATTCTTAAGATTCACTTTTTTAAGATGTAATTAACTATGGAGTTGCCTCATAGAACTTAATGAACCATTTAAAAAAAATCTATTTTCTTTTCATGTAAAGTAGGGGAAAAATCTCCGGTATATTCAAAGACCCATCATGCCTTAAGGGTCATTATTAGGTGATTAGGTCAAATATAGGATAATAACTTCTATCTCTCAAGATAGTATACTATTCCTTAATATCGTACCTGATAATCTCAATAAGTACATCCTTAGATATGCATGGTATCCCCTCACATATATACACACACGGAACCAAAAATAAACACCACAGCAGGTTAAGGTGGACCGAAGGATGAGTCATGCCAATTTTAGTTGGTTTGACTCAATTTGACCCATATAAGTTAATTTGGGTTCAATTGAGCTAGATTGACCCATTGGATGATTAAAGGATTTTATAATGTGATTTGGAACTATTTGTATATTAGTTTGATTTGATTTAGGATTTGAATTTGGCCCATATGGTTCATAGGTCAAATGGCAAAACAAATTAATTTATCAAATTGGTCAAAGGGTTGAATAGGAGGTTGAGTCATGTTTGATTGATCATTTGAAAGTGTTTGGAATCTTTGATTTGAATTGATTTGGCCTAGAATGAATTTTGGTTAGTCATTGGATTAAATTGGGTTGATCAAATTGACATCAATTTGTGATTGGAGAGTGTACAATAATCATGTTAGGATTGATTGGATGGATTGGTTTAATCCAATTCAGCTTTAATCAAGATTTGACTCAATTTGACATTTTTGGCCAAATTGGATCAAGTGGGTCTCTTTGATTAATGGTTGATATGATTAATAGTCAATTTAAAGTGCTTTGATTAAATTTAATAGTTTTGACTCAATTTGGACTTTACAAAATGTTAAGTGGATTAATTGGTTAAATGATTGATTTATGCATTGGAATGTCTATAGTGATTGGAATGATCATGAAGCTTGGGTTGTTAATTTGGCTTAAGTGGATTGGATTTTTATATAGGATTTTTACCCCATTAAGAATAAATTGATTGGATGACAATCAAGCTTTAATTAAGTTTAATTAAATCTTAAATGAGTTTGGGTGAGTTCAATTTTAAATGGATTGGATTAATTTTGGATTTAGCCCTTTTAAGCCCAAATAGGTCAATTCACTTCAAATAAACCTAATGAGTTAAGTTAGGCTTGGAATTATTTGGTTTTGGCTGAGGTTTGGTTAGTAATCAATTAGTTTGGTTTGGAGGATTGATTTGGCTATAGGAGATGGTTTGGGTTAGGGATAGATAGGCCTTGCCTCATCTAAGCATCACAGGTTGAACCCCAAACATCTACTAGAAGTGTCTTAGTTCAAGCCATAGTGCAGAATGAATCCTACATGGAGATGAACGTGAACCTCACTGAAAAGTGAGGTCAAGAAACTAGAAGATTAAAATCATTCTTATATGCTAGCAATAAATTTAATTATATTTTTCTATATTATTATTATTATTGTAAAATTTTAAAATTTTTTCTCATTGTTCATTTTTTTGGGAAAATAGGCTTTAACATTTTAGTTGGACTAAAATCATGAATTTGAAGAAAAGCTACTATATTATGTAATGCTCGAGGATACTTTTTTTTAGTATACCATGATGAAAATTAATTTGAATAACATTTGAACAAGATTTAAACAAAATTTAATCAAATTTGAGACCATATGCAATCTGAAAAGATGATGTTGTGAGTCTATAGCACCAAGAGGGGTGAATTATATTAAAATTTTAAAAGTTAAATCTTAAATTTTAAGTTTTAGTAGAAAATTAATTTTTGATTTTATAATGACAAGATACAATTCTTAATACAAAAAAATAAAAGTTGATAAAGTAAAGAGACAATAGACACATAATTTTTGTTTAAACATTTGTCCATGCCTATAAATCCACTAAATGCAAAATAGCACAAATAACTCTCTATAGCATAGTACAATCCCTTCTAATAATATGTACTCTCTTACAAGGCATACAACCACTATAAATTTTACAACACAAAAAAGAAAAATACAAAATAATAAATTTTGATAAAATAAATCTCTCACAAATATACCAAATCCAATTCAAAAATGATCTCACTTATAAATGATCCACTGATAACTTAAAATTTGGCAAGATAAAATGCTAGTTAATATTGATAAGAAATAATAAAATAAATATCTTAAAGTAATCTTACTAAGATGTTTATGTTATTACAATTTGTAGACTAATATAAAATAATTTCAAAATAAATTCACAATATTCTTTTGCACAATAAAATAAATTTAGAGGAATAATTTATTTTATTTTAACCAAAATATTCTTTCAATTAATCTTAATGATCACAAAATACTTAAATAAATTGAGTATATGATAGATCTAAGTAATAGTAAGCTTTTAATTAAAAGAGATCTAGCAAATATGAAAATAATTTCAAATAATTTAATTTAAAATGCTTAAAAATATACTTCTAAAATAGATCTAAGAATAAATAATCTTTCAAAATAAGACTAATGAAGAAATATTTAACTAAAAGAAATTTATAGGAAGTTAAAAATTTCAACAAGTTGAAATAGATCTACAAACTATCACAAAACTTTTCACAAAATGAGAAACTTTGATTGAGAAAAAACAATGTCCAAAGACTAATCCACCAAAAGTATAAATTGGAAAGAATAAATAGATGGTGAAAATAGTATGAACTACTAAAAAAGATTAAGATATAAAAAACAAATTCAAGTAATTTGTGAAAGCTTGCTTAGTTCAAGATGGTGAAGCTTCCAAACCAAGGATTTGATCTTGCAATATTTGGAGAACACTTGGAAAGAAATTCTAAGAAATTTTCTCTTAGATTTGCTGGAGGGATTTTAAATTTTGAATGAGGAATGCTTTCATGAAGAGAATGAGGGCTATTTATAGGTAAGAAGGTCATTTTGAATTATTTCAAAAAATATATTATTCTAACATCATGTTATCATCTAATAATTTAATATTCAATAAAAATATAATTTATATTAAATAAATATTAAATTCAAGCCAAAATTTGGCTATTCACATGCAAGTCAAAAATAATCAAATATGGTTTAATATATTCAAAACATGTAGCATGCATTCATTATTAAAATCAACTAATGTTTGAAAATTCATAATAAATTCAATTTTAATCAAACATGGTTATATGCTATCAAATTAAAGGAAAATAATCCAAGAATCCTTTGGATGAAATCGGATATAAATTCGATTATAAAATGACTTTGGCTAAAATACAAAATTCCACATATTTTTGTTAATTTTGAAATATGACATTTAAATATTATGATATAATTTATATATAATCATACATATGTTAGTTATCATATAACCTTAAATTAAATTAAAATATTTAATTATATTAAGTAAATAAAATAATTACACTTAATAATCATAATTTATATAATTTATTATTTTGACAATTTTAATGCTATGTATGAAACATATAATTGAATGTTAATTAGATAGAGATTTATATAAATTAATCTCATTAAAATAATATGTTAAGTTGTGAAAAATTGATTCATATAAATGAGAACTCATATGAATTTCTATGATAGTTATAAATGCATATAACCAAAATATTGATTCTTGAGCTTCATTATCCATTTTGATCTATCTTTCATTCTTCTACTCTTGTAATCTCAAACATATTATGAGATATATTGGATATGTAATTAGCAATTGATATATCTGAAACACATAAAAATATTCATTAGAACATCCAAGCATTCATTTATTATCATCAAAATTGATCGGATTGAACATGAGACTCATTAACCAACAGATGCATGCTATGACATTATTAAAATCACAATCAAATAAAAACTAGCCTTATTCAATATGGTTTTAATGAAATTCAAGCATGGTTTGAATAAAATTAAAATAAAATAATGTTATAAATATTAATATGATATTTAAATCTTAAATTTAAATAATGTTTGTATAATTTTTTTAACAAAGTTCAAACTTGCTAAATAATAGAATAAAATATAGATGAATGAAATCACAATAGGTATAATATAATATTTTATAAGATAAATACATTAAATAATAAAATTCAATAAATAATATTATACTAAATTTAAGCAATTATAGTGTATGTGATATAAAAGTATAATCATAATAACCATAATAAAAAAAATTAAAATTTTGATATAATTGAATATAATAATAATATTTATAATATAGCTATATCACTATAAAAAACCTAAAAATAACCACATCTATATCATTATAAATTATGCTCTTAAAGATCATCATGCTTGAAACCATTTCCATGAAGCTATAGCATGTATTAATTACGAGTTCAAGCCACCAAAGTTTGTATTGATCTTTAGTAATACATCCTCTAAAAGCAGTGGTAGCTCCACTGAAAGTAAAGAAATGCCTTTCTACAAGTATTACCTTCAAATAGCTCAAATTATGTAACAATTTTTTTATTATATCCTTAACATTATATATATGAACTAAGCATTTATTTTTATGCATAGCAAGATAACTTAGGTGTGTTAATCTCAAAAGAGATGGAGTGCAAATAAAAATTCAAACTTTTGTTGAAGCTTCAATAAGTGAAAAGTTTAGCTAATGTATTAAAAGTAAAGAATTTATTATTTTCTGAATTATTTTTATAATTTTAAGTGTTTATGATAGAAAATTTTTTTATTAGGAAAAAAAAAGAAGAAATGCGAATCCATACAACATATAGGCTAGTAGTAGAAGAAAAAAGTTATGTAGAAATAGAGAAGATAATGCTGTGATGCCAGATTATCAATGGTGAGACACCATACCCAGTGTCAAGGCACTACATTGAAGGGTCGAGGTGCCAAAATCAAAATATGAAGCCAAAAAATAGATAGCACAACACCTAGGTGTTACAAAACCAATGTCGAGGAGCTAATGCCAAAACAATTTTAGCAATTCCAGAAAGCAGTTGGATGATTTTTGAAGCTATTTCAAGGGGGAATCAAGTGAAAACTACTAGAGGCACCTAATAATTATAAATAAGAGGCATTAAGCAGCGTTAAGAGTTTGGCAAGTGAGTGAGTTTATTGAGAGTATGTGAGAGTGTAGTGATAGCCCTTGGAGAGTGATACTCCTAGTGTTGTGTGTTGTGCGTGTGTGAGAAAGATTACAATCAGAAGATCAAGGAAAAAGATACACAATAAAAGGAGAGAAAATTTCTCGATGCACTCTTTCCTTTTACTATATCAATTTTTTTGTATTTTCTAGTCATATACATATTTATGTATAATGTTTGTGTTTTACTTTATAAAATGTTGAACGAAGTGTGTGAACTTTGAATTTGTATATGTTTAGAACGTTGTCTAGTGTTAAACTATCTTTGTGGAATGATACAAGAAAATTGTTCGTGCCTCTATCGTAAAATGTGTTTTTATTTTTCCTATGCATAATTTAGTTATAATAGGGCCAATTGTAATGTTAAAATTAGTTGTGATCTAGGGACATTGGAAGAATACTAGAGGAATTGTAGGGAGAAACAAGTTGATGTACAAAATAGGTGTCTATGACACATGTATTTTTATGATATGCAGTCAAGGGAAATAAGAAAAATTCAACCAATTAAAATTTAATCGAGACTAGACAAAAAACAGTTAAAGGGATTGATTTGGTTATATTGATCTATGCATAGATTTAAGCAACATAACTTTTATGTTTATAGACAACACTATAGATTTAAAATTCATTCATAAGCAAAAAATAGACCAGCAAGGCGCTGTATTTTTAGCGTCATGGTGCCATGCTCGAGATAAGATAGTTTAAGATAGATATAGGTCAAAATTGCACAAGTTCATAATACTATTTTTAATCATAAGAACAACAATCTTATTTTATTTTAAATTTATAAAAATTTACTTTCAATAATCAAAATATAGTTTATTCCTAATATTTCACTTAGTTGGATAAAATCAAAGTTATTAATAGATTAATACTTTACTTAATAAAATTTTTAAATAGATACTTATGAGAATGATACTTTACTCATCATTATATTACTTGAATGACCTCTTTTTAACTGGTCAAATTTTTAGCACCGTTGTTGGGGTTCTAATGAAATTTTAAGTTAATATTAAGTGAATAACCTCTTTTTAATCCAACTTATTATTTATGTTTAAATGTTTCTTAAGTATAGTAAGTTGTTAGAATTATAATTATTAATTATGAAATTAATTATGTTAGACTTCTACTTTGTTTTATATGTGAAAGTTGATTTCATAAACAATTATTACAATCACATATTGTGTTTTAGAATTTTAGTTTATTTATCTATTTTCTATGGATAGTAATATTAGCATAACTATTGTTCCACTTAATTATAAGAAATTAGATTGTTGGTGAGAGCAGCAAAGCATTCATATTTAGAGAGTCCAGTGGTGTAGTATTGAAATGCTTAATTATGTAGTAACTATATTCAATGATCCATTCTAAAGTACATATAATCTAAGTTAGAGGAATCATCCTAACTTCTCATAGAAAAATAATAATTCAAACTCTAATCAAACTAAGAATTTGAAAATTGGAAATAATATGTATTTTAATAACAATCAAAATTATAGACCTATAGTTCCATTAGAGTATCCTCCTCCAAATGAACATAAAGAAAAGAAATCTTGACTTGAAGATTTATTGTTGCAAATAGGGATCCAAATATAAATTCAACTACTTTTTATTATAGTACAATCATAATAGCTATAATACAAAAACTAAAAGATCTTCATGTAATTGAATACAATAATAATATTGATAACATAGCTATATCACCACAAAAAGTTTAAATATAACCACATCTATATCATTATAAAATATTCTCTTAAAGTTCATCATGTTTAGAACCATTTCCATCAAGCAATAATATGTATTAATTATGAGTTCAAACCACCAAGCTTTGTATTGATCTTTAGTAATTAATCCACTAAGAGTCTAAGAGTAGTAAAGTAATTCATCTCTACAAGTATTACCTTAAAATTACTTAAATTATATAATGATTTTTTATTATATCCTTAACTCTATATGTATGAACTTAGCATTTATTTTTTTTTTGCATGATAAGATAACTTAAGTGAGTTAATCTCAAAAGAGATGGAGTGCAAATGAAAATTCAAAATTTTGCTGAAGCTTTGATAAATGAAAAATTTAGTTAAATTAACATGTATTTTAAGTGAAAAATTTTTTTTGTTTATGATTTATTTTCATAATTTTAAATATTCATACAAAAACCTTTTTATTAGAGGAAAAATGAAAGATAATGTAGAATCATGGTATGGTGATTAGGTTCTATATTTACACTACCTAAGCGCTAGTATTAGAATAACAAACTATGCAAAAACAGAGAAGACAATGTCACAACACCATATTTAGCATTGAGGTGCGGACCAGGGTACTACATTGAAGTGCCAATGTGCTAGAATCAGAATTTGAAGCCAAAATTAGAAAGCACAAGAAACTCTGAGAACTAGCATTGAGGCTCTGTGACATGGCCAAAGTAGTTTTAGTAGTTTCAAAGAGCAGTTCATATGATTTTAGAAGTGATTTGAAGGGGGAATAAAGTGAAAACTAGTAAAGGGACCTAATGACTATAAATATGGGGTGTTAATTAGTGTTAAAGAGTTTTTGGCAAGCAAGTGAGTCTAGTGAGAATATGCAAGAGTGTAGTGATAGCACTTAGAGAGTGAAACTCCAAATGCTATGTGATTGTGTGTGTGAGAAAAATTATAATCAGGAGATCAAGGAGAAGGATACACAACAAAATGAGAGAAAAATTTTAGTGCACTCTTTTCTTTTACTTTTTTTTTTCTTTTTCTTTTTATTTCTAGTACTTCTTACACATATTTATATATTGTGATTGTGTTTAACTTTCTAAAATATTGAACTAAGTATGTGAACTCTTAATTTATGTATGTTTTGAACGTTGTCTTGTATTAAACTATCTTTGTGGAATGATATGATCATGCGAATATGTATTGATACAATGTACAGAATTATAATATTAAAACTAGTTGTGAACTTGGGACATCGAAAGAGTATGAGAGGAACAATAGGGAGAAACAACAGGTGGATCTACAGTAAAGGGTAATAAGGAAAACACAACTAGTCAAAATTTAATTCGGACTAGGCCAAAAAATGGTTAAAATGATTGGTTTGATTATATTGAATTAGGCATACACAATATAACATTTATATTTCTAGCTAGCACTATAGTTTAAAATTCATTCCTAAGTATAAAATCAGACCAACACTTAGGCTCTATTCATTACTTTCGATATTTTAGACATAAGATAGTTTAATCTTGACACACGTCAAAACTTACAGGTTCATAATACTATTTTTAATCATAAGAACAACAACCTTATTTAATATAAAATTTATAAAAATTTACCTTCCAAAAGAAAAATATAGTTTGTTCCTAATATTTCACTTAGTTGGATAAAAAGTAAGCCTAATAATTGATTAATACTTAATAAAAATTGTAAATAGATCCTCTTAGGAATGATACTCTACTCATTATTATATTACTTGAACAACACGTGCACTTGTGTACACCATCTTAGCCTATCAAAGTTCATTGAACATAAATTAAAACTTGATCAATCATGAAGGTCCATTTGTTGACCTCATTTTTGGAAGAGGACATTTTAGCAATGCAAAGATCTCAAGTTCAAATAGGGATATCCTAATTCACTATTCAAGTTACTATGCTTAGTAACTTAGGAAATGCAATTTGAGCTAAATACAATCTACTTGATTTGATGCAAAACCAAATAAAACATCCAACATAAATTAAATCAAGTGAATCAATGCAAATAAAATGAAAATTCAAAGTCAAACCTAAAGTCAACTCTAGTCAACCTAGAATTGACTTAAGTGAGCCCACTTGGTCAAAAAGTCAACCACTAAATTTGACTAAATTAAATCACCAAATTTTTATTAATAATCAAATGAATATGTGTGATCACAATAACAAAAGAATTTGAGTACATGGAGGCCTAGATTAGGTAAATTAAATCCAAAATCAAAATAACCTAAATAAGCCGATTGAACTCAAATTCAAGAAAAAAATAACTCTAAATTGATTGTCCTAAATCATATGGGGATGGTGATGGGATATACCTAATTCTATTATTGGGGTCAAATGGGTGATTTGACCCATAAGAAATTATGTTTAATTCACTTAACCCAATTTTGGTTAAATGAGTTAAGCAAGAAAAAAGAAATAAGGAAATATCAAACCACTACCAACCAAATCAAATGGGATGGGGGTGACACTTCCTTAAACCCTTCTAATGAAGGTTTACATTCCTAATCAAGATACTTAAACTTCTCTTTCATTATTGCATAAAATCAAAATGAGAAAAATAAATGCAAGCAAAAGGAATTGGAGAAGTCAAATTCCTTCTCCCTTCTTCCCACCTCTTCACATAGGATAGTTGTGGGACGAAAAAGGAGAGAACTAGCTAGCTTCCAAGGTCCTCCATCACCAAAATCAACCAAGGGATAGCTAGGAAAAAGCTTAAAGACTCTTGGCCATATAATAAAAGAAGAAGAGAGACTTCCCCAAAGAGAATTGAACACACACACACCTTCACATATCAAAACTGAACGTAAAAGAAATTACCGCCTCCCCCCAAGTGTCCTTAATCACTACAAATCATCAAAACCAAAAAGAAGCATTTAAAGGTTTGTTTAGGGAGCAATCTGTAAGATATTAACCTAATTCATTTGGCAAGTTTAGCATCAAGGGGATCAATTTCTAGGTCAAGCATCCAACGAATTGAGGTATGCCATTATTGACCTTAAGCTTTTTCTTAAGGAATTCGGTTGTGGTTGGTTTAATAGGAAACACGATCTTCAATAAGATTGAACCATATAGAAATATAGGATATTCATCCATGATCGTGTGGCAATTAAAATCAAGTGATTTCATTGCCTATATCAAAAGATGTTAGCAAAATATTTTGAACGGTCCTTGGCTCCCACAGGAATAGAAGGAGATGATCTCTCCACCATACGATCCATGTATATGGATCGGACTACGTAGATATAGCGGATCAGATCAATTTACGCCCTTTAGGAACCATGATTGATGATCGTAGGAAATCGATTTGAACTGGACGCGACACCACAGAACCAACTCGCCATGGTGGACACCATGACAAGATTATACATGCGGATGCGCGTGAGACCCCAATTTAAAACATTTAAATTAAATAATGGATTTAATTAATTTTAAAATGCAAAAAAACTTCTAAAAATCATAGAAAATCAAATATAATCAAAAAAATAAATAAAAGCTCTATGGATTCATCTTGATGAGAGGAATCCATAGAAATTAAAATCCTCAATTTTTATTGGATATTTTTTTTCTTAATTTAGGTTTAATTGAAAACATTAAATCCTAATTACTCTCAAATTAATAATCCAATTAATTTGAAACTTTGGGGAAATAAAATTAAGAATAAAATACACTTTACGTGAATTTTTGGGGATTTATTTCTTTAAATTCAAGGGAAATTGAAATTTCATATGCTTACCCTTTTACTTAATTAAATTAATTAACCCTTAATGAAATAATTAGAAAACTTTAATCAAACAACCTTAAATCAACATAATGCACATTAATGAGCATTAACACCAATTAAACTTAATCCTATATGAATCTAATAATCCTAAATTGACTTAATTAGATAATCAAATGAATTAAATAATTCAATTAAACAACCTGAACTTAATTAAATCACAGTAAATCAACCAATTTACCAAAAATTATGAATAAACCCTCATTGAAAAGATATTTCAGTGAAGAATAAGTGAAAAATAAAATCCCTTAATGAATCTTAATAAATTAGGCTTAATTTAAGTTTTAATGAAATAATTAAAACTTTAATTACACCCTAATTACATTTTAATCAAGCTAAAACTTTAGGGGTATAAAATTGGCATGTAACCCTACTTACTAGAAATATTTAAAGTCCAAATGATTTCTAGATTAGAAGTTCTTAAATATTTAAATCTTTAGGTCAATATTTATCAAAAATTAGGTTAAGAAAATTAATTAACCTATTAAATAAAGTGGTAATTCAAACTAATCTCTATCAAACATTAAAACTATTTAGAAATTTCTAAATTTGTAAAATTATTAAAAGTGATGAAATTCAGGTTAATAAAATCATTTAATAAATTTAAATAATGATTTTAATAAAAAAATAATTAAAATTAGCTTAATCCATGAATAAACCTAAGGTGCTAATTCATATTAATGAACTTAAACCTTAAGCTTACAAATACATAATTTAATAACTTGAGTTAAATTGAATAAAATCAAACTCTTTAAATTAACATAAGACAAATCAAATGAAACCCACATAGCTTAATTCAAAATGAAACAAATCACAAATTAAATCAAATAAAGCAATTCAAATGAAATAAAATAACATAAAACTAATCCAAACATAAATAACATCAAAAAGATTAATCAAGATACCTAAGGATCTTAGTTAGACTTTTGGAAATTACATTAGAAATTAGGATGTGGAATAAAGTGAGTTTCTCCTAAAATGAAATTCATTCTATTTCACATTGTTGAAAACTTAAATATTACTTTAACCAATAAAATGAACATAAAAAGGGAAATTAAATCACAAAACCATTTGAATTGAAACCAACCAATGGTAAAAATTAAGTAAATTCAAACTTCAAATTTAAATTTGAACTTAAAGGAGCCTAGCAAAGCCTTGCCACACAAAACCCTCTTTTACACACACTAGATTACTAGGTCATGGATTATAGATCAGTCGATTTTCTTTTAATCTCTGTGATATGTTGTGTGTTTCACATGTCTGTGATGTATTACTTTAGAGGATGCCTAGGCTTGTTTGTTCACGGATGTTATGTTCTTTTAGGTTTAACACTATTTTATGGGACGTGTTAAAGGGATCCGTAATAAATGAATTATAAAATTATTGTTTGATTGTAGGTAAAAATCAACATAGTCCATAGTAGATGGTTTGGCAACCAATACTAAGCCCATATGTTTGTGAAATATAACTATTGTGGTGTGTATTTCCTAACATCTATTTTACAACTTAAAATTTATTTTGAATTCTAAATGTAAATTTGAGCTTAGAATTAGGTTAGATCTATGGGGTCTAGGATTAGAGACCCAACCAAATGATGCGGGTTCCCCGTGGAGCCCAATAGATGTCCCTAAAAAAGGAGACTTTCTTGGAAAGAAGACCCATAGATCTGAACTTGTAGTTCTAGGCCGAGTTGTATAAAGGCGAACTCTGCTTCCATTTTTTTCTTTGGGTGTACATAGTACCCAATGGCCTTTTCTTATATAATTTAATTTGGCTTGATTTATTTTGGGTGCGTAATAGAAACAACATGCTCTTTCTAGGTTTCTTTATGTGCTATGTTTGTGCTGTGATGAATGCATCAACATAGGCTCATAGGATAAACTAAATTTTCTACCCAATTAAATCAATCGAAACAGAAAAATAAACACAACTCATAATCTTCATATGAAAAAGCCTAGGTATTAAAGTAAGATAAAATTTATGGCAACCCATTAGCTGGATGTTTTAACATCATGCATAAATCATATTATATCACTCTAATTAAAGGATTTTAATCCTTATCGAGAACTTGGCTTGACCTTTGAGATATGATGGAAGTACACCTTTCTATTCGATTTGGCCCATAACCTTTTCTAATTGTAATGCATTAGGCATAAATTGTCTTATGGCCTAAAAATAAAATTGAGTAAAAAAAATTATAAAAATCTATATGCATTAGTTAGGCATCTTTATACCCACATGATCTTGAGAGAGTAAGTCTAGTTCATGATTTCTTTCCTAAAAAAAATAACCCACCATCTTGCATTCATATGACTTAGCCTCATGATTTTAAAATGAACTTAGGTGGTGTTAGATAGAGCCTTCTCCGTGCAAATAAGTCTAAGAGTCAGGTTAGTTCCCTCAAGTGAGGAGAATGGCCAATGATTCTAAGAATAACTAGTCTAGCATCATGTGTAAGCATCATATAGGTTAAGCATCTTTAGAAATAAGTCTTCAACCCTAGGCATTTTCCTTGTTCTTAGAATCAAGCCTAGATTTCTAAGAGAAATGATAACTTGAAATCTAAAATAAAGTTCTAAATTTAAAGCCCAATCATAGGATAGTTAAAACGTCTACTGGGTATCCTAGTATCAATAGACGTTTTTTACTCTTTCCCATTTGACTCTTGAATATATTTATTCCTTAATGTCGTATTTTCTCAACTAAATAAAATATTCCTAAACTTTATGTGGTGTCATTTCTTTTCTCTATTTTAGAGAAAACACCAACATATTTTCTGGCAACCTAATGGTTCCTCTCTCTCCATCTTTAGAAATATTATTCTCTATAGAATAGTCTACTAGTGTAAATCATCGGTCATGACTATCTTTCTTTCTATTGGATACTTCTCCATTTCATCCTTGGTTGAATTTGTCTAACATCTAGAAACAAAAAATGAAAGGAAATAAAGAGAGAGAGAGAGAGAGAGAGAGAGAGAGAGAGAAAATTATAAACTAAAATATCTAGGTCAAAACCTATTTTGACCATATTCTGGTTATTTTATGTTTTTAATAAAATTAAATTTTGTTTCTAAAAATAGGAAAATGGTCGACCAGCTGATCTTTGCAGCAACTTCTAGCATTAGCTTTTCTGTTGCTAGAAGATTTACTGATGGCTCCATCATCAAATTTGGGGTCAGATTTAAAAACCTCAACATTATTGCCAAAGTGACTCTGCTCTAAAGAGGCAACTTTAAAGAATAAGCAACCTATTCTAAAAAATTCTAGTGTGTCTTCTCTTGATCTTGTTGAGGATAAGATACCACTATTCTGAGAGGGTCCATGTGACCACTAAAAGAAATAAAAGTCGCCTTTAGAGGCATTTCCTTCTAGTTCCCTTTAGCACCTGAAGTAGGTTCCAACTCTAGAACATCCAAATGACCAAAGTGGAAAAAGAGGGGAGGAGACTTGAGATAGCTCTAGAGAGGGAAGTAGAGAGACATGCTGGACATGGAGCTACTGAAGAGGATGGATATACTCTTCCCCACTCCTTCCCTTGGTGGAAGCATATTCACCCTCATCTTAGAGAGAGGAGGATGTGATGAGGATTGCTTCTCCATCCCTTTCATCCATCCTTAAAAAAAAATGTGGGAATTAAAGGTCAACTTCACCAAACCTAGAATTCTAGATCTTCTTCCTAGACTAAAGAGATCTGTGAGCCATGAAGCATTTCTCAAAATCTTGCTAAACAACTATCAAGAAGACTTGCCACCTTCCATCACCAAAAGGAAGGGAGGGTGATCATGTCTGATAGGAAGAAACCTTCTTACCCTGCGCCTATAGAATCAGGATGATATCCTTGTCCCATATACTCACTCACATGGCATAGGGATCAATCTCTAAAAGATGATGACTTTTCCAAGAAAAAGAATAAAAGGGTTTATAGAAAGTTCCTCTACCATGAGCATGATTCCTTCACCACTTTTACTTCTTCCCTAGAGATCTTTTGTTGGGCCTAGTTTAGATGTACCTATCCTCATCACTTAGTTGAGGATCATTAGATGTTCCAAATAAGTGAATGAATTCTTCTCATCCATCTCCTTATGTCGTGGAAACCCCATGAACTACCAAAGGAGCCTTTATTTGAGAGTATCCCACATCTCGAATGAATGAATCATCTGAATTAAGGCCAATGGAAAATGGTGAACTAATAGATGTCATATCATATAGTTATGTTGTACCACTCTCTTTATCCAAAGAGGATATGGAAACATCATTAAAGAAGATGAAGAAAATGAAAAATTAAAAACAAGTTCTGAATATTTTGATCATGAGCAAGATGACTTGTTGGATGATGATTTAGTGAGTACATATCTATATATATTTACTAAATCATCTAAAAAAGAGGTGAAGAGATACAAGAAGACCTGCTTAGAACAATGACTTATCCTTCACTTCAAAAGAAGGATGAGTAGATTATTCTAGTAAGAAAAGAGATGATGCTCACAATCACTCCAAAGTATGATTCCATCTACTACCCCATAAAGAGCCTTTCTAAACCTTTAAAATGATTTGAGTCTTTTAAGAGTCTATGGGAATCAAAACCTACAATTATAGTACATTCCAACACTGAATTAAAGACATTGGTAGAATAACAGGTGAAGGAAGCATTTGCACAGACTCGGGGCACAACCCCAACTCTAAAGGGTAGACTATACCTCTTTCTCAGAAAGGATGAACCAGACTTATTCCATTAAGAAAGAGGCAGTGAGAAATTTTTCAAAAATTTGAAGAAAAAGATAGGTTTTAAACTCCCTGACTCAAAAAGGCCAGAAGAGGTAGGAAAAGTAAATGATCCCAATTATTGCTCATATCATGAGATGTTGGGGCATACCATTGAGGATTATTTTTTATTCAAGAATTGGCATGGAAGAAATTATAAGATGGGATTGGTGACTATTCCAAAGGAGTACCTTGTGGACCCTAGACAAGGGTCCATTAAGGTTATAATGGGTAGTTCTTCTTCCAGTTCTTCATTTCAAAATGAATGGGATATAGCTTTATCCCATTCTACAAAGAAACATATGATGAAAAATTTGAAACTTGCCATGCAGGATCAGAGTCAAACCCAAGAGGCGATCACCCAGGTTGATCCACTGGAGTCTAGAGTTCCACTTAGCCCGCTCAGCATTTTAACTACAGAAGATCAAAAAGGATGGTGAGGGAGGGACATTTGTATCTAGTGATAGAACTCTATATGATAAAGATGGATGGGCGGTACCATATAAGAATTTATCTTTATGTACTTATTTCAAAAGAATGAATAAAAAATCTATCTCTGATGACATTTCTTACATTCATGCTATTTCTGATAAAAATGAGGATGAAAATATTGAAAAATTAAATATAAAAAAGAAGAATCTCATGATGTTTACATGACTCAGGGTCAGGAACTTACATGGAAGATTCGCATGGTGACCCACTTATCATAAATATAGAAGTGTCAGACTCTGACCATTCATCAAAAAAGGATGGTCAAAATAAGGAATAAGTTGATTCAAACCCTAGAGATATTGTCGAAATAAATCTCCGTAGTGGAAGAGTCTTATCACCTCATTTGCCTCCTACTCCTCAAGAAAAAAGGAAGCAAATCATGGATGAAAACCTAAGTTTAGATTCCTTACTTAAAGAAATACCAATAGAAACAAAGGTTCTCAAAGTAGATTATAATGTTCTAGCCCATCTTAGGAAGCTTCCTGCTAGATTAAGCATTTATGATGCTCTCATTCTTTCAAAAGAAATGAGAGAGTCATTAGTATAGGCATTACTTGATCCAGAGATATGCCTTACTCAACTAGTAGCAACTTCCTCAGAAGAGGCCTGTTACTTTACGGAGATCCCATGAGTTACTTTCTTTGATTAGGATCTACTTTTGGGAACCAGTGACCATAATCGTCGTCTCTATATTATTGTAAAAGTTGAAATTACAAGATTATCAAGAGTTACAGTAGATCATGATGCATCTGTTAACATCATGAACTCTAGAACATTGGCATTCTTAAAAATTGATAGTAGAAGACTTAGCTCTGATAAGATGTTGTTAAGGGGCTTTAATGAAATAGGTGAAAAAGCTTTAGGTTCAATCACTCTATTATTAGAAATAGAAGGATTGAAAATTGAAGCTAAATTTTATATTATAGATTCAAAAACTTTCTTTAATGCTCTCTTAGGAAGACCTTGGATCCATGAGTATAGAATGGTTCCATCTTCACTCCACCAGTGTACTAAGGACAGAGTAGAATATGTTATAAAAGGAGATATACTGCCATTTGCTATTCATGAGATCGAGCTTTATGAAGATACCATTTATTACATGCCTAAGAAACCTGGAGTTGATTCTATGAAATCCTTCATTATTGAAGCACAAAATACAATAATCAAGAAAGATGAAAAGAAAGAAAAGGAGTAAAAAGAAATAGAAAAAGAACCTCCAATAATTCATATTGATTTGGAATCCAGCTCAGATGAAGATTCCCATCATGAAAATGCTTCAATAAAGTTTGAGATTTCCTTAGAATCAGACACTGATGAGGAAGAAATCAAAACATTAAAGGAAGAGTCTAAGCTATCCACATATGAAAAATTAAAAAAATATGTGGATACTTTAACTTTGACTCCTCTAAATCAAAATAAAATATCTCAATTAGAGGTCAAAGTAGCCCCTAACTTATTAAGAGAAGTGGGGAGGTTAGCAAAATTTTATTCTATACCTGGTCCTTCAAGCTCAGAAGGAGATGTAGAACTTGAAGAACCATCTTTCAATGAAATAATAAAACTTCCTTTTGATTGGTATTTGACTTGTGTAAAGAATTTTGTAAAACATGGTTTTATCATAAATGTTTGGCCTAAAGATAATGCCCAATGCATGGAGAGCTTATGGAATAAAAAACATAAAAATTTCTATTCCAAAGCTAGCATTGGGTTTAGTGCCATTGAATCATTTGATGATACAGAGCATTGTTTAATGATATGTAATTGGCAAGTAGATCAACTATTTAAAGTCTCTTCTACTCTTCCAGAAGACAAATTTATAAAAACCATGGTGGAATCCAAAGATGATTCACTTCATAATGCACCTCCTGAATATGAGGAAGAGATAAAATCTACGATAGATGAATTAAAGGAGGTTAACATAGGAACTCCTGAGAACCCAAAATTGACTTTTATTAGCTCTTTACTAGGTCCAGAAGATTCTGAAGAGTCAATCACTTTACTCTTTGAGTATAAAGATTGCTCTGCCTGGAATTATGATGAAATGTTAGGTTTATCCCAAGATGTGGTGTACAAACTAGAATTAAACCCGATGCTATCCCAAGAAGTGGCTTCTGAAAGTAGAACAACAACAAGTGATCAGTGAAATAAAGAAACTAATTGAAGCTTTCTTTATATGAGAGGAGCAATACCCTGATTGGGTAGCCAGCATAGTTCCAATAAAAAAGAAGAATGGTCAAATACGCATCTGCGTTGACTTTAGAGACCTAAATAAGGCTTGTCCCAAAGATGAGTTCCCTTGCCTATACCCAACTCATGACATAGCTCCTCCGCATGAGATCTTTTCATTTATGGATGGATCATCCGTTATAATCAAATTAAGATGTCCCTAGAAGATGAAAAGCATATGTTCAACTCCAATAGGGATTTTCTTACATGGTCATGCCATTTGGTCTCAAAATGGGAGCTACTTATCAAAGAGCTGACTAGAATATTCAATGACTTGATTCATAATAAGTTGAATGATCGATGATTTAGTGTTAAAATCAAAAAAATAAAATAAGATCATTTTTATGATTTATGGGTCATTTTATGATTTGATAACTTAAAGATGAATCCTAAAGTGCTCTTTTAGTGACTTAAATTAGGGTTGTAGTGGGCATCATGGGTAGAAATTGACCTAGAAAGATAAATCTATTATAGAAATGCACCTAGAGTGTCTTACTAAGATCATTCAAGTCTTGCATACCAGAAGATTCATATCAAATTTATCTAGAAGGTGTCAACCCTTTGCAGCATTATTGAAGAAGGATTCCAAATTTATTTGGGATGAAAAATGCCAGGGTGCCTTGGAAAACCTAAAGCAATATTTAATGAATCCTTCTATTTTGGCATCCTCAATTTTGGGAAAGCCATTAATTCCCTATACTGTGGTTATGGATGAATCTCTTAAAGCTATATTAGCTCAAAAAAATGAAGAAGGGAAAGAAAATGCCCTTTATTATCTAAGTCGCAGGCTTATCCCAAAGAAAAAGAATTATCCTCCTATTGAGAAACATTGCTTAGCCTTAGTTTTTGCCTCTTAGAAGCGAGGCATATGCTTTCTCTATATAACATGATTTCAAGGGTGAATCCTTTGCAATATCTCATGACCCGTCAAATGCTGTCTGGGTGTTTAGCATGATGGTCAATGATTTTATTACAATTTGATATCACTTATATTCATCTCGTGCTATTAAAGGACAAATAGTGGCAGATTTCCTAGCAGCACACCCTATGCTTGAAGGTCTCCTTTAAATGACCATCTCCCAGATGAACAGATCTTAACATTAGAAGGTGAACCTAGTGCCACTTGGGAATTATACTTTGATGGTGCATCATCATAAAGAAGACATAAAGAATCAAACTCATCTATCCCAAGGAAGGCAGGAATTGGGTTAATCTTTATAACCCCAGAAAAAAGAATGATGAGATATTCATGTCATTTGGCTGAGTCTTGTACAAATAATGAAGCTGAGTATGAAGCTCTTATTACTAGTTTAGACCTGGCAATCCTTATAAAAATTATAAATATAAAATTTTTTTTGGAGATTCCCAACTAGTTATAAACCAAGTAAGCAAAATCTATAAGGTTTTTGCATCCTAATATCTTCAATTATCATCAACATACAATGAAATTACTTGAAAATATTCCATATGTAATGTTGTGTAGAATATCTCACCAAGAGAATTCAATAGCAGATGCTTTGGCTAAATTAGCCAAAGAAATCATATGCCTAGAAAAAGAATCAATTTTTATAGAAGTTCAAAATCAACAAGTTTTGTCTCCTATAGATTTAGACTATATTAATAAGCAAGAAGAAATGCAAAGGATAGCCACTCTTATTGAAGATCAAATAGAATGTGATTGGAGGCAATCATTTAGTGACTATTTAAGTAAGGGCAGGCTTTCTGAAAATAAGTCATTAGCAAATCAAATAATGAAACATGCTTTATCTTATGCATTAATTAATGATGCTTTATAGCATAGGTCATTTGACCAAATGTGGCTCCGTTGTTTAGACAAATCAGAAGCCCATAAGGTTGTGACTGAGGTACACTCTAGATTATGTGGAGCACACTAATCTGGGCCCAAAATAAAATTAAAATTCAAGAGACTTGGATATAATTGGCCATCGAGACTAAATGACTGCATGGAGGTTGCACGTCATTGTCATCAATGCCAAGTACATAGTTTGGTATTACATCAACCACCCAATATATTACACCCTGCAGTTGCCTCCTAGCCTTTTGAGAGTTGGGTTACCGACATCATTGGGCCTATTGATCCTCATCATAAAGGAATATCATTTTTTTATTTTAGCAACATTATTTTCCAAATGGGGTGAAATGGTACCGAAAGAGGTTAAAGCATTATCATGTGTTGAAATTCTTTTAGGAAAATGTTGAATTTTGATTTGGCATTCCTCCCCGAATCATATCCAACAATGGTCCATCCTTCATATCCACGAAAATAAATCACTTTGTAGCTAGACATAAAATTGATTAGAGATACTCAATCATCTATTACCCTAGGGCGAATGGATTGGCTGAGGCATTTAATAAAACATTGGTAAGAATTCTAAAAAAGATGAAAACAAGCGCCAATGGCATGAAAAGTTGGTTGAAGCCAAATGGGCATATCGAACCACATATAAGACACCAACTCAGTCTTCACCATATGCTTTAGTTTTTGGGATTGACGGTTCTTCCATTAGAAGTGCAAGCCTTCATTAAATAGTTAATAATATAATGTTAGATCAAAATCATAAGATGCGCTTGGAAGAACTTGGCAATCTTGAAGGAAAATGATTGAAAGCTCAACAAGACCTTGAACTGTACCAATCATGTATAGTTTAGGCTCATGATAGATTGGTTCATCCTAGAACTTTCCAAGCAGGAGACTTGGTCTAGGTTCTTAGATAACCGATCCTAGCTCATTGAAGAATCGATAACAAATTCGAGCCAACATGGGAAGGACCTTTTGTAGTGGAAAAAGCTAATGAAGGAGGTTCTTACCAACTTATTACCAGATGGTGAACATCCAATACCTATCAATGGATTTAAAGGAATATTATGTGTAACTTGTAACTTATTGCCAAATAAAAATCAATAAAATAAAAGCTTATTTATCTTTACTGCTTTTGCTTCAACATGTATCATTTATCTAGAATGATGGACTCATTTGTAAATATATTTGAAAATGGAAGCAAACCTTCTATTACTCTTCATCAAGTTACACTAATTAAGTAAATATCAAGTTTATGAGACTCTTGCTTAGTAGTCAAAACTTTTGGGATTAGGAATAAGTCACTTTGACCCCTTTTTCTCATCCATATTACCTATAGGTTGGGAGAAAGCCCTTCGTGGCACCATTCCTACTTTTGTGTACATGATTGGATCAAGCCATCAAGGCCCCTTTATGTTACATAGGTGAGTTAGATTGGATTAAGCCTTTATGACCCCTTTCTAATAGCCAGAAAGATATAAGTCCCCAGTCATCATTGTTTCTAATCATATAGGAGTAAGTCCCAAGTTAGCATCCTATTTTGAGGATTGGATCATGTCTTTAAGGACCCCTCTCCTCTTTTCAGCTAATTAGGATAGATCATGCCCTTAACAGCCCCATCTTATTAGTTAATCATATAGGAGTAAGTCTCCAATTGGCATCCTATTATGAGGATTGGATCATGTATTTTAGGACCCCTCTCCTATTTTCAGCTAATTATGATGGATTATGCCCTTAACAGCCCCATCTTATTAGCTAATCATATAAGAGTAAGTTGGCATCCTATTTTGAGGATGGATCATATCTTTAAGGACCCCTATCCTCT